>JAVYIG010006558.1:0-115936 GCA_035222895.1 Strongylocentrotus droebachiensis
GCTATCAAAATTGTTCAGAAACAGACAAGGAATCCATGTTTAATATGAGTGAGTTTATTTAAAAAATTTAAAAAAGTAGCAATAACTCTGAGGACATGGAAGACAATTAATACACATAGGCCTATCCTTTTCTTACAGAAGCTTACATTTTCAGGTCTTCCTTTGGCGTAAAAGCCAGTTCACGATTGCAGTCTGAGCATGAGCAGATAAAGGTCATTGCAGAACATAATTATTTTGAAATACACGGAGACGAAATACTGGATACGTGCTCATAAAAGTTATGTAACATTATTCATTCATGCACATTCAGTGCACTCCATTGTACACAGGTGGAAGTATTCTTTGAAAAGGGGGAACAAAGGCTATTTATAAAGCACCTCCATCGCTGTAGGAGTGATTATTTCAAAATGTACAAAGTGGGACCTCTTCATGTGTTGAAGATCTGTGGATATTCGGGGTCATTGCAGTAAGGTGCTAACCGTGAACTGGTCTATTACGGGGGCTAGAAGTTGGAAGTTGCGCAATCTGCACCCGGCGTAGTCTGTATCAAGGCCTCAAGTTTGTGTCGTTATTCCAAGAATAATATTAAACATGTCAAAGATAAGAATTGATTTCACTTTCTCATAATATAATTAAACAAAAAGCGATGAGCTCATTACCATTTGAACAAATTGAAGTCAGTACATCTTCTATACAGATTATCAATATCCCTCTCAATAAGGCCTAACAAAAAAAGATGTTTATTGCCCTTTGCGAACGACCCACAAAT
Organism: Strongylocentrotus droebachiensis; assembly: GCA_035222895.1. NCBI lineage: Eukaryota > Metazoa > Echinodermata > Echinoidea > Camarodonta > Strongylocentrotidae > Strongylocentrotus > Strongylocentrotus droebachiensis. The sequence goes on from JAVYIG010006558.1 coordinate 770, forward strand.
CTTGACATTTACGGTCGGCATTTTTTTTGTGTTTTTTTTGTTACTGAACAAAAAATCAGCCCATAGAGGGAGCAAAACAAAAAGTTAAGAAAAGATTTCTGCCCACCGACCCATGTTTTGGCACCTAAAGGGCAATACAACATCTTTTTGTTTAGGCCTAAGCGGAATGCGTTTAAAAAAAAATATTAGACCAGCTATCCTAATTGCTTTCATCAACCCATCGTTGACTCAATCGGTAAGGTCAGCGTACGATAATCCGAGAGTAGTGGGTTCGAATCCCAGTAATTTGTTATTCCTTTCTTTTATCAGAATTGAGGCAAAGCAATATGTTGTTTTAGTTTTTATGGCGTGTATCATTCATTTATGAATATTTATTAATATAGATAGCTTTAAAAAAAACGCTGGCGGACTCGACGTCTACACCTAAGGGTGCACACCTGCTCCCTCTAGCAGGCACGGATCCAGGGGTTGGCCGAGCGGGCCTTGGCCCCCCTCCCCCCTGGCCAAAACAAAATTGTGACCAGAAATTTAATTTTTGCTCAAGGGGGGGGGGGAGGAGGGGGGAGGTTGAGCGAAATATGGGCCTTCCCCCCTAAGAAATCCTGGATCCGCGTCTGCCCTCTAGGGGGCAAGTTTGCACTATATCCGCTATTGTATAGCAACTGTCTGCGCCCGTAAAGGTGCACTTTTGTACTTTATAGGGTGCTACTATTGTAGCAGAGGTCTGCACCCCCTAAACAAATTGGTACCGTTATTTCTTAGTGTGTACGATTCAGGGCCGACTCCTTCAAGGAAGCTTGCAGTCCCCTGTTATTGCTATTTAAAAAAATTCAAATCGGTATTCCGAACCTCGATTTTGAACATGTTACATGTTTGAAAGGTCAGGTCGAATCACATTTTGGAAGCGCTCAGTGGTGGTAATAAACGCTATATAAAAACTGAGTATTATTATTAGTAGTATTATTATTTTGAAAAAACTGTTTTACGTTGTTTATTACCTATTTTGTCTCTTTTTAACTTGATTATTGAATATCTCATTTTCTTTTCTACGTTTACAAAATGTTAGCACAATTCATTACATATCTGATAATTCGGGTCATATCCTTAAACAAGTTCAATTTTTTGAGGATTAATTATTTTATTGACATGATATCATTTATTGAGCTTAAAGCCACTCTAAAGTGTTTGGACTCTCAACTATTTGATGGCAGAATTTCACTTTAAGGGGAGGTCCACCCTTATACTAAATTAGGTTTAATAGTGCAGCGGCTTAGCAAGAAAATTGTGCACTTTTTGAGAAAAGCATGAAACTTCTAGCATAGTTTGTTTTCACCATAAGATTTATTTTCAGATGTGGAGGGAAGTCAGATTTGACCTCTGATGACCCTGAGAGGTCAAATCCAAAATGGCCGCCAGTTCACATGGTCTAATGTACAGACACGCTTAACTTTTGAACCAAATAGTCCAGAAAAAACGTTTAAGGTGTCATTTCCAACTAACTTGGGGATGCCAATTCATTTGGTAAATTTTTTGAGATCGCCAAAACTCAGGGTGTTGCATTTAGGTCAAGGTCAAGGTCAAAATTGGCTAAAAATAGCAAGTTTTGAATGGTTAAAAAAGGGTAAATCTCATTTATTTGTCATTTGTTCTCCCCTATGTTCTCAAATTTCTTTAGGAATGGTTCCCCTGTATAGTCCACCACGTTAATCCAATTCAGTTAGTTTATTTCACAGTTTGAATTGACCTCTGATGACCCTGAGAGGTAAAATCCAAACTGGCCGCCAGTCCGCATGGTCTAATGTACAAACGCGGTAACTTTTGAACCAAATAGTCCAGAAAAACGTTTAAGGTGTCATTTTCAACTAACTTGGGGATGCCAATTCATTAAATAAAACTTTAGAGATCGCCAGAACTCAGGGATTTGCAAGAAGGTCAAGGTCAAGGTCAAGGTCATATTAGGCCAAATTTGTTTTTCATTATTTTTTTAAATACTTAAAAGACCCACGTACCACCACTTTGACTATCCAGGGCCAAATTTTATAGCGCTGCTTATCGGCCGGTTCTCTGCTTACGCATGAGTTGCTACTTTATAGCACTGCACACGAAAAAGCATTATAACCTCATGCTACTGGGCGAAAATGAATTTTGTAACAATGCAAATCCATTGTGAACGCGCAAGGTGGACGCCTTGTTTTCTTGCTAATCTGCTTAAGCATTTTTTTTCTGCTACAGTTATAGCACAAAAATTTGCTTACCGGTAAGCAGCTTTCTGAAATTGGGCCCAGAAGACCAACAAAGCTATTCCAAATACGAACTAAAACCTGTTCATTACCACAGCTATAGATATTCACATGAATTTAGCACTGTCCACAACTTATGAATATCTTTATGGTAACGATCAAAATATAACAGTCTAACAGAGCACAGTTCTGTGTACGGGAGAGTGGTCCAAAGAGGCAGCCACCCAGTTGTTTCGTTTGTCCAGCCCACTTCAGATGGCTCTGGCATCTATGGATTCTTGGCTAATATCTGGTTCCATTAACAGTTGGCCTGGTAGCAAGTGCGCTTGATGTGCTGCTTGAGTGCTGCCCGGTTGGAGGAAAGTTCTCCAGGTTTCTAGACTTCTGTGCGAAGAGCTGTTTCCTGGCATCATTCACTATCATGCTCTCACTGGTTCGGTCGTATCAGCACCACAAATCGCTCTGGCAGTAACATTGATCCTTCACTGAGGCTCACTAGGCAAGGAGTTCACTGAAAGAATCATTCACCTCTGGGAAAGACTTCTAAGTTTCCCAGGCGGTCTTCTTTCCTCTGAATGCAGAAACAGTGTCACACCCGGTGAACGCATGAAAGAATGAGAGAGTCACACATTGTGTCGGACTCATGGTGGCAACTATTTTTTTCAAAGCTATGTACCGAAAGCTTGATCTGACACCAAAAGCGATCCACAGCATCAGGAACTGTCTTGCTGAATGAAGCCACGGCCAGTACAACCGCATCAGTACCAACAATACGTATGGTTACCCTTTTACACCCTTTTTGCACAGCATCTGCCAACTGCAGAAGTAGACGAGTGTCAGCCTATCCCCGTGCGAGCATGGAGCAAGGCCTGCCAAGTGACTCAGCAGGAGAGCAGAGTACTCCACTTCCATCTGTTGCATACAGTTCCTTGCCCTGTGGTAGAGGAAGATGAAGTTCTTCGCGTGACAGGAAAGCAAACAATTAGGTTTTGTTCTGATTGACTCGAAGGAAGTCCTTCCAGCTTTTTGGCAGCACAGTAGAAGGAGCCACCCTTTTCCTGGTGCCCTTTCCCCTTTCCGGCCTTATTGAGGCTTTCACGCTAGCAGGTAAGTATACACCCTAGCCAAGGTCGATGTGGATGCTTTTCCCGAGCTGAGCAAAGATGTATGGGGCAAACACTCTTTCTCCATACTCTTGAAATGTTCTTGATGTTCCAGGATTGAGCATTTGAACCACAGCTTCACCATCAATAATTATTGCTTGGGCCACAGGTGCACTATTGTTTTCGAGCAGATTTGATACCAGGCAGCGAAGTAGATCTGCTTTAACTCCAAACCGCATTTTCCTCCACTTAACAAAGCTGGCGGGGCTGCCTGGTTTTCATGGGAGAAGAAATTGTCCATATCTCCATCCCGTGTCTGACACGAGATGTACGTCCTCGAAATGATAACTTTGGCCGGCTGCCGACTAAAAAGTGGCAACTTGTTCGTATGAAGTGTTTGCGTGACAGGTGTCGTACACTGCTCTAGCCTTTCTGTCACAAACTTTGTGTACTGCTCCTCACCTAGGGTCTCAATCCTTCTCCTCGTTTCAGTCACTTGGGTGTCCATGGTATGTCGATTGTGCCAATGACTAGTAGGTCTTGACTTTGTTCTAGAAATGGATTCCCCATCTCTTTCAGTACTGTCAGAAGTTCCTTAACATTCCTCAGGAATGCTGTCTGCACTCCAGGCTGCCGGTCATGGTGATGTTGTCTAGTGTTAGCAGAACCGTTATTTTTCTTTATGGCCTGTTCCTCAAACTATATGTAGTGATTCTTTAAATTACTTAGAACCAAATAAAACGCAAAGTAACTTAAAAAACAACTTACCAGTATTATTGAGGAGAACTGGAAAGGGGCAGTTTTCCTGACTTGAAATGAGGTTTTTGCCGTTTTTTTAGCTGCCCACTGACCATGCAATGCATATGGTCAGTTACAAGACAAATAATGGTGTGGTGCTATAATTAGTGAAATAAACTAACTGAAAGGGATGAAGACGGGGGACTATGCAGGGAACCACTCCTAAAGAAATGTGGGGACATAGGGGGAAAACAAATGACAAATAAATGGGAAAACGTTTTGTAAACATTCAAAATATGCTATTTTTTTGTCAATTTTGACCTTGACCTTGACCTAAATGCAAAGCCCTGAGTTCTGGCGATCTCAAAAGTATTACCAAATGAATTGGCATCCCCAAGTTAGTTGGAAATGACACCTTTAACGTTTTACTTGACTATTTTGTTCATAAGTTAAGCGTGTTTGTACATTAGACCATGCGGACTGGCGGCCATTTTGGATTTGACCTCTCAGGGTCATCAGAGGTCAAATCAAATTGTGAAATAAACTAACTGAAAGGGATTAAGGTAGGGGAATATACAGGGGAACCATTCCTTAAGAAATTTAAGAAAATTGGGGAGAATAAATGACAAATGAATGGGATTGTTTTTTGTCACCATTCAAAACTTGCTATTTTTTAGTCAATTTTGACCTTGACCTTGACCTTAATGCAACACCCTGAGTTCTGGCGATCTCAAAAGTATTACAAATGAATTGGCATCCACAAGTTAGTTGAAAATGACACTTTAAACGTTTTTCTTGACTATTTGGTTCAAAAGTTAAGCGTGTTTGTACATAATACACCATGCGGCGGACTGGCGGCCATTTTGGATTTGACCTCTCAGGGTCATCAGAGGTCATATCAAATTGTGAAATAAACTAACTGAAAGGGATAAGGGTGGGGGACTATACAGGGGAACCATTCCTTAAGAAATTTGAGAACATAGGGGAGAATAAATGACAAATGAATGGGAATTTTTTTTGTAACAATTCAAAACTTGCTATTTTTTAGTCAATTTTGACCTTGACCTTGACCAAAATGCAAAACCCTGAGTTCTGGCGATCTCAAAAATTTTACCAAATGAATTGGCACCTCCAAGTTAGTTGGAAATGACACCTTAAACGTTTTTCCTGACTATTTGGTTCAAAAGTTAAGCGTGTTTGAACATAATACACCATGCGGACTGGCGGCCATTTTGGATTTGACCTCTCAGGGTCATCAGAGGTCAAATCTGACTTCCCTCCACATCTGAAAATAAATCTTATGGTCTAAACTAACTATGCTAGAAGTTTCATGCTTTTCTCAAAAAGTGCACAATTTTCATTACAATTTTTTTCATTTCATTCATTTTCATTTTTATTTTTTCATTTCCAACAAAATATAATACATAATAACGAATACAATGTAAAATGTATACAAAACATAGTTACATTTGTAATAAACAAATCTTAATAATAATTTATACATTTTAGTAAGACAACAAATGAATTTTAAAATTTAACTGCATTTATATTTTGAGGAAATGGAGAGCTTATCCGCTGTACTATAATAGAAGCAGACCAATTAGAGAAACAATTGAGTGAAAGCTTGAAAAAAACGGACAACCGTTATGAATCTTTCAAAATTATGAAAATCATGGAATCTTTGAGACAAAGTTGCAATGCGGTCTGGAATTGTGATATCATCCACTCACAATTCACCACTGATCTGAATGACCGAATGACTCAAAATCTTAATTTCTCTGAATGTTAATGGAATAGTAGACCAACATTATATGGGGGTGCATGAAAGAACATGTTATCAGTGATATATGATCGACATAGGCATGACGAAAATATATCGTTTGATCAAAATGGAATACAATGAAATTTCTTTCATTCAACAAAGGAAAACATAATAAGTAGGTGACATCATATTTAGAGACCACATTGCCAATTTTACTCGTAGATTTCAAGTATTTCATGAAAAGTAATGGATTTAAAAAATCCATAACTTTCTTATTTATTGTCCGATTTTTCACAAACCTTCCCTGATTTGTTCTTCTCATTTTTCTCCTTGTATTTAAACAAACTTATTATCAGGGTGGACTTCCACTTTAAAAGAGTTAAACATGTTAAAGAGAATGTCATTTAACACACAGTTCTGCAAAGGTTATCAAAATATATACATTTTAAGGCCAAAATGTTATCAAAGAAAAAATTGTATTTTTCTGTTGTACGCAAAAAACCCAAATACTTGTCTTCTTTCATCAATATTCGTCTTCAAACACAAACATTTAAACGATGCACCGTTCTAGTAAATATTTTGCATCTTTCTAACACGAAATTTGAATAAATTTCTAATCGAAATTTGATTTCAATGACTAAGAAATGTCTCTGACGAAGATTTTTGTAGTATAGCTGTCTGATTTTCCTTAAACATGTGTTTGTTATTTGTTATTTTCTATTGCAAACAACTTATTTTCAAAAAAAGTATTTTGCACATAAAGTATATTTGCTTTCGGAGTCGAAAAGGATAAAAATATACCAAACGGAGGGGAAAAAGAAGAAAGAAATATTCCAAAATACATTTATGCAAATCAAAATAGGTTGCATTTATTTCAGAAACATATTTCAACTTAATGTAGGAAAGTTCGCCATCCTTACCATGATTACAGCTGACAGCTTTTCCTGGAAAATTATTGGGCCTATATTATACCCCTGCCTCCCAGTATATTAAAGAAGGAGACGAAGATTGATTGATTGATTCGAGGTTATTCCATTTTATATATCAATTGTTTGCACAATAAAGAACATAGTTGACAAAGTAAGTTCAAAATTATGAAATGAAACAGGAACCTACTGGAAAGCATAGCTTGTTTTTGTAGAATAAATATAATATGAACCTTGTTTTCATAAATCATTTTAAGGTGTCTTAATAATCACAGTTAAATAGATATAATATAATAGCATATTTTCATAAACCCTTTTAAAGTGTCTAAATAATCGAAAAGAACAGAATTACAAGCATAAGTGGGAGGAGGGGAGGAGGAGGCATAAGAAAAGAGGAGGAGGAGGAAGAAGAAAGTCCGGCTATTTATGATTTTCTGAGCGGAGCCACAGAGAACTTTGGTCGAGACTGAACAACATTAACAATACAATGTGGGCAAAAAGTACAAGAAATCTCGCAGGATTAAGCCTGGTTCACACAAAACACCGTCAACGGCCTTACAAAAAATGTCACTGCTGGCTTTTGAAGGCGGTTAAACGTGCCATGTGTGAAACAGACTTTACTTCGCAGAGTAAATTGAATTGTGAGGTTGTTCATGCCTGGCTGATTATAAGTCAATATCTACCCAACCTGATAGTGTGAAAACAAGCTTTTTGTTCAATGTATGTCTCACTTTATGGAATTTAGGCATTGGGATCAACCAAAACGTCGCATTCATTGCACGGTGTATGAAAAGCCCTTTGTGACTGAGACTTAAAAATGAACATCCAGTAGGAATATGCGTAATTTCTACACAGCAGCATACCTTTAGTGGCATGCAGTGTCCTAATGATAGAAAATGGAAAATGTAGGCGTAATTGGATCACATTTTAGGTCTAATATCAAGTTACATTTTGCTGCTGAAAATCAGTACTTGTTTGGAATCTTTGAACAATTGCCTTCAGTAAAGATAAATATAAATACACATCCAGCTTTTTTCGTAATGAAAGATATTGTATAGAAGCGATTGAAAACGTAGATAATGTAGTTTAAACAAATTCATTGTTGTAAACCGTGAGGTTTTGGAATCATAGAGATTTTAAGAAATATTGAATACATCTCGCTTAAAATCACACACACACTGTACATAGAAAGGGGTATATTAGACCACACACATATATGCCATAATAATGATAATAAACTGTCACTTATATAGCGCATAATCAATTAAAACTGCTCTATGCGCTTTACATACAGCTCTCCAAGATTACCTAACTACAATACAAACAAATTAATGTGTCTTTAGATGTCGCTTTAAAGATTCTGTAGATGTGCACGACCGTAGGTAAGCCGGTAAATTATTTCACAATTTTTGACAGGGATTTTGGACCACAAAAATCAAAGCTAGCTTCACCCTTCTTCGAATTGACTGTAGGAACGTGTAAATTTGAAGAATCTTCATTAAAGTTTGGTCCCAGATTTTCAGCTATTTCATTGTCAAATTTTAGATACAAGGCCATTTGGGGAGAAATTCTTTTACGGAGACATGCCGTCAATGGTATTCTTCCACATATACATACAACTGAATGATTAGGCTCACAAAATTAATTATATTATTTACCTAAATAAAATCTTATATTTGATAATTTTGATGTCCAGTGTCATAACTGCATTTCTCGGGAAAGTGGCGTTTAAACCATCCTGAATTTTTGTCTCGTATCAGGTTGTTTTGATCAGCATAACGTGGACATTTACTGAACGAAAACTTGCCGAATCACTATACACATACGCACATAATACGGGAGAATGTGGTTATAAACGACATACAGTTTGACGTTCATTTACATATACTGTGTTATATAGCCTCACACATATAATTGAACTCCATTTCTAATATTTCAATCACCTTAGAATCTCAAAAGACGAATATGGACCCTTTCCATTTTATGATAATTACAATGATAATTGTCATCAATGTTATTGCCATTCACTGTTTATTGGCTATGTCCCCCAAATAATGTCAAATACACATTAAATGATGTTGCATTCATGATGCCATATCATGTTTATTGCCGTTACTGCGATCATATACATAATAATTATATAAACAATCATTTATTGTCAATACTATTGCATGTTAGTATTGCCTATAATCACAATTTGCATATTCATAAAACTAAATGTTTAAACATCATCTCCTCTTGCATTCGAGCACTTTCTACTTTATTGCTAAAGCCACGGTCACAAAGGTTCGTACGAACGATAATTTCGTACGAATCTCCCTGTTTTTTCATTTAAGGGGACTATCTTGACCAGATCACCTTGGTCTTTTATGGTACCCTTAATTCCATGTTTAATTATTTGCGTCTGCTCTGTATTTTTTGCTTGTATGCTTAGTATGCTATATTATTGGAATTAATTAAAATTGAACTTAACCATGAACTTGACCAATTATTCGTGGTATTTAATAGGAGGACTAATCGCTTTCCAACGTTACAATGTCTATTTGACTATCCTCGTCCGATTCCATGACTAATCTGGTCTCCTGCAGTTTTGTATGTACTAGAGGGTTGTTCCTCAAAGGATTCTGCTGATGGAAAGCCCTATAATAGAAAACGAGACGTACAAAAAGAATTAGTATCACAGTTACTAATCCAATCACCAACTCGTAAGACCCTAGGCACTCCGTGTTTGAACTATTATCTAAAGTAACTGCTCCTGTCGTCGGTGGTGTGTTGTTTACTGCAGAGATTTGGGATGACATTGCACTTGGAAAAGGTATAGAAACAGTACAAGGATCGGTGGTAATAATTGACTTTTCATCAATTGAGGGGTCCCATACATAGTTATTGCATTGGCACCGGTCTATAGGACGGTCTGGAGTTGTCGAGCAACATAACACGGGATTCGAATTCGATCTAACCCAAATTGTTTGGTGTAAAGTACCATTTGTTTTCACAGGTGCCGTCTTCGGTGGGACCGTCTCACCATTTTGATAGCACTGAATATACCCTGATAGACTATCCGATGAAGCAGTACACGACAGTATCTTCCAATCACTAACTTCGTAGGCGTAGTCATCAATCCATTCACATGAAACCTGACCAGAAGATAACGCAATGTTAAGTCGAATGCTAGGACACTCTGACAAGACCTCACTGCCGATTTTATATGGCTGACAACTATACGTACCCGCATCGGCTCTTTCCACAGGAATAATTTCAAGATGCAGGGTACACAAATCACTTCCAATTGTATTCTTTATTGAGAATCTCTTTCCTAGATCCGAAGCCGATGTGGAAGATTCTGGTTGTCCTGTTCTGTAAAACGGGACTCGGCTTCCATGCTGAAGTGTCACTCCCGCGCTGTCACATGGGTATGTGAAATACAATTCTGCCGATTCCCCTTCAACCACGTTAACTACAGACAGGGCTCTAGTTGATATGACCGATCCAAGTATAACGATGTAAATCAGTGTCCACTCCATCTGAACTCCCTTTTCCCCCTTAAAAGCAGAATTCTGTTATCGTCCTAGTCTGTACTAAGCCTCTGCCGATTGCCCCTTAACCATGCTTATCATAGACAGGGCTCCATGATAAAACCAATCGAAGTATGATGATTAAGATCAAAGCGGCCACTCCATCGGAATTCTTGTTTATTCTTCTTTTTTTAATTCAGAATTCAGACATCAATAATAGGCTTATTATTACATGTAGTTGCAGTCATCCAGTAATATCTGTATGCGTCAAAATCCTACACAAAGCACCTCACATGAGTGCCTTGTCACGAACAAAGTGACATGGTGTAGATCCAATTATTACCATTTGTAGATCAGTGTTTTTACTTATTTAGCAGGTGAATCCAAAGAAATGCCTCGGTATCATGCAGTCACATTGTGTAGCTCTCTATAAACGTGTCGAATACAAAAGTTTCATAAGGTTACTGAGAGTAGAAAAGCGGTAATGAATATTACAGCTCACCGTACTGTGCAAACATGCAGATCTAGTGCCTCCGTTTTCAATAATGGTGCGACAAGACAAATCCTTGTCACTCAACATTGCCATAAATTACGAGTGAGTCAAACATATTTCCACTGGAGATTGTCGCATTTCATACTTCAATGGCACATCTGTGATATCAGGCTTCCAGTATACATTACGATATTCTTTTGTTCGCAATCCAACTATTGTCATTTAGGTTTTTAAAATCTACAACCTTTGAACGATCTTTGTATGTAAAATGTCATGGTTCAGAGAATTCAAAAGATTGTATCTGTATGCCACAAGATATTACTTGTTCAGTTGCTACCGACTTGAAAGAAAATGATAGAACACATACAGTAGCTTTAAGCCCTGCATATCATGGTAAACTCATACCTTTCTGTTCATAGTATATACCTAATTTCCCAAGACACAAACGAGAACAAGCAAGATGATATGGTAAAATATCGCAGGACCAAGTGTCGAACATGTCCAACCGTGGTGGTGCAGATCACTGTTGTGGTTTTCTCTGAATGTGATTTCTATAGTCAGATTTTAGGAGTTTACATGTACTTAGTGGTCTACTGTATGACAAACAGTTCAGAGGCATATAGTTTTGTTTACTCCATTCCATTTAAAGGGCCCTGGAGGATTTATTTGGTTGCACCTTTATAATAGTACAATGATTATCGCACGTAATGATGACGGTGATTCAAAGCATTTGTATGGCGCCATCTCTCCGCTAAGAAAACATACAAGTCCTAGCTAATATAGGATTTCTCGGTCACTTTCGTAAGCTTTTCATTCGTTTTGAAACAAAGTTCATTCAAATTCGCGAAATAAAGTTGCCGGCGTGTAAATTTCATTCAAAATAACACTTTTTTCATTTGATTTACTTATTCGGTCAATGGATTTAGCACTTGTTTCATTCAATTTAACAACCGCTTACAAATGCGCAGTTTGCATTCATTTTCGTCAACAATTGCAAATCGGACGTCCGTACCTTTCAATTTCACTTTGGGTCATTCTAAATAACAAAGTTTTCATTCATATTCGCCTATCTTTATAAACCTATGGTATATACATGGTATATGCACATGTTTCTCATCTAATTACGATTGTGAATGAGATGGTAATTGTGACTGTGATCACGATCGTGATTGTGATTCAGTGTGATGGTGATTCAGATTTTGATGTGATTATGATTGTGATTAAACTGATACTCATAGATTGTTCTTAACATGTTTAATACAGACTAAATATAATTTACACAAATATAAATGGCTTCAAAGAGATTACGAACATCGAATACATTATCAAAAACAAAACAAAACAAAACATTAAAAAATAAGTCAATGTATAAAGTATTGATACCCCCCCCCCCCCACCATTATGGTACGCCACTCCAATAAATCCAACCGTAGTCTGTAAACACACACTTTGCATGCACTTATATCATTGCATATTCATAAAAATACACTCTTGCTTAGTTTCATGCTAATTCTATATTGATGTGGCTAGGTTTTTATCTACTTAACACATGATCGTTCAGTTGCTAAATAGTGGTTATACAAGTGAGGACAAATAACATGTTTGTTGCTTACCAACCCATACAATTTGAAATGGATTTAGCATGGAACTAAGCTTGCGGGGTTCTATATTATGATCATACTGGGTAAGATTTACATGCTTAATTTGTCTGCAAAACGTGTGAAACTGTATGCAAAGAAATGAATTTGATTTCACGGAAGACGCTATTATGTAATCACGATTCGTCTTGCTTTAAATTGAATGAAAATTTTACGAAAAAGAAACACGTTTTAATTCGAATGAAAATGAAATGTTTTTGAATGATCGCTTTAGGAATTTAAATGCTAAAAAACGAATTTGAACGAAAAATAACAGCTGCGCTGACAGAATCGGCGAAATTTAATGAACATAAAATGAATTTGTGTGGCCAACTTATGAAAGTGACCGAGAAATCCTATACTTAGAGCGCTTTAAAGGGCCACTCTAACCAAAACGGGCTAAAAAATGAAGAAGAAAAAAGACATGTAGAATAATTTTTGACGGAGATCCGAACATGACAATGCTTTTACTTAAAAATCATCAATGATTCTGGAATCTAGCTTTCAAAATGACGACTCACAACGCGCAGGAAAAAAGCCCAGCTTCGGTGATGACGCATTTGACGTCACTGCAGGCGCCTCTCCGGTGAAAAGAGGGTGATTTAGGCATGAAAATGTCTTTTAAAAGGCAAACTATGATATTAATTGAAGGAGAAAAAAAAGACATTTAACCGAAAAAATAATATGCACTTGATAATCCCTTTACGTTTCTGACAATTTCGGCATTCCCTAATTATGAAATTATTAAATCGGACATGCCCGCAATGACGTCAAATGCATCGTCAAGCAAATGGGATAGGACATCAAAAATAAGTGATGGAGTGATAGATTAATAAAAATCAACTATTACTGATGTGCTTCTCCTTTTTTTTCTTCTTCCTGTTGTCATTATTCAACTCAATATCAGGATGGATCTCACCTTTGAAATACAAAGCTATATGCTTGAACTTTGCTGTAAAAAAACTCTTGTCGATCAATATGGTTTTCAGCTTCGTTTGGGCCATGGGAACGAGCAGTTTAAGCTTTCTAGAAAACAATGATAAAGAAGTAAATGTAGGAGAACTCGGCATTTCTGAATCGTCGTTCTTGTATCGATCGTTATATAATTTTTTTTTTCTATCTCTCTCTCTCTAAAGGAATTTTAAGAGGAAAACAAAATATTTTGGAAAAGAAAAGAAATAATTTGCGATTTATAATCAAACTGGTCGAGGAAATATATAGTACAAACTTTATTTGCGATTATTTTTTTTTAATGTGAAAAATATAATTTTGTTTATGTGAATATTTTAGTTGATAACCTTGTATGTAAATGTAAAAGTTCACTTATTATTTTATTAGTTTGTATACAATGTTATAAATTATCTACAATTTTCTTTATGAGAGAAATGAATAAAAAAAAACTATGAAAACAAAAAATATATAAAGAAACGAAACGCATATTCTTTTCATTGAAGATCCTGGAGTAAAGAAAACATCAGGGTAGACCCAGGATTCTGAAGGAAAAAAAGGGTAGGGGGTTAGGGGTGACACACTGCTAAAAAATAGTAAAAAAACGTTTTGCAAGTTTCCTTATTAAATGTCAGATTCGATATAAGGGGCGGCGGGAAGGGTGGAAGGGGAAGGGGCAATTTAATTACACCGGTTATTCAATTCTCAAAAGTTTTCTGCCGATTATAAGAAATTTGTCATTTTTTGTGGATTTAGACATAATTGATTTTTCAAATGTAACGGTACTAACCTCAGCCTTTGCTTACAATATATTTTCTTTAAATAATATATGTATTAATATATGTTTGATAGTGAGGCCTATATTCCATTTGTAAAAAAATGAATTAAAAAAAACGGTTGACGTTTTTATTTGAACTCAAAAGATAAAACTCGTATAAGACTTTAATGTGCACATTGCAACCTTAAAGGATGTCTAATTTATTAGGGGTAACTCTTATTACCTTCCTTCGAACACCTAATCTTGCAATTGTCCTCTTTATACAAATAAAAATTCAGGCAAAAATAAACCAAAATGCAAATAAAGCAAAATGTCCCAAACATTTACAAATAGTGGCAAAGGATTGGCCAATAGTCTTCGCAAACACTGTTGCTACCACTTGTTAAAAGTCGTTAATAGTCGCCAACTACCATTCGCAAACACCTGCGCAAACATTCGCTCAAATGTTGCTAATTGTCGCTAAATATCGCTAAAAGTCGCTATTTTTCGCCAACGTTCGTCAGAAAAATGGGCGAATCCAAATTCGCAACGTTTAAAGCATTCGCCGCTAAGTGAGATAGGGCCTTAAAGCGAATGAACCCAAGATGGACAATGAATACGTGTGTTGGCCAACGGAGGTTATCTCCTTACGTTGACAAAGAAGTCTCTTGTAGTCAAGCTTCAGTCTGCGGATTTACGTTGTAATTGGTAAATATAAAGCTATGAAGATTCCGTGACGGAGCCCCTAGAGACGTGAGGACTAATTGGTTGGTTTTATTCATGTTTATGCTGTTTTAATTGTCCCTTTTCTGCTTCTTAAGCTATCGAGAATGAATTCAGTGGGTACAGCTCAATGACTTTTATCATTTTGTTCATGTTTATGTTGTACCTTTTCTGCTTTTTGAAGCTATTGAGAATGTTGTTGTTGTTTTTATTTCCGAAATCAGATAAAAATATTATACATAGTAAAATATACAAAGTAAAATATTTATACATGTACATAGACAAAAATCGGTGGATAGCCCAATTCAGCAGTGTTTATAGAACACTACTGTTCTTCCTTGGGGTCCTTACACTACAATATTAACATAAAAGCGACACAAAGCAGAATAGAAATAAAACATAAATACATTTTTTTTTTAAATACCAAGGTAACAAAATATACACAAATAATATCATACGCGTACACCCACACACACACACACACACACACAGTTATGCAAAATCATTTGAGTTTAAGGAAGTGTGTTAAGAAAAAATATCAGTTATTAGGGTATGGAAGGATCTTAATGTAGTTACATTTCGGATGTGTTCTGGTAGTTGGTTGTATTGTGTCGCCCCCCCTATAGAAGAATGTTCTTTTGCAATTATTTGAATTCGGTTAAGGGAGATCTAGATTTCGGGATGAGCGAAATGAATAATTATACGTGCGATATTTGATATTATTTGACATGAAAATGAAACACTAAAGGTTTAAAGGGATAGTTGAGTTCTGTTTTCAGACCGCAAATGCCTTTAAAGTGCATGGTTATGGCTCTTATTCTTAACTTTGACATTTCTTATGCCCTTTTAGAACCTAAAAATGCTATGAAGGTAATTTTAGACCCCAAAATGTGTGGAATTTAGCCAATACTATCATACCAATTCAGCTCCACTTTAAAAAAAAAAAGGTGACCGTTAATTAATTGTTTAATTAAAAATAACAATACATGGGCCGGCTGGTTGTGCGTAATATAAACAACACGAAAATGCCAACAAAAAAGCCAACATCGGCATTGGCCGAAATACGACGTAAAAGGCTCTATTTCGTTTATTCAACGGCTTCTTCAAATGATCTAATGTGGTACACAAGTATTAGAAATCGTTATATTTATGGATATTTCAGCCGTCTCTGAACCGATGTTCTTTCAAATTTGACACTCATTTTTTCATTATCTCACAAAAAAATATTTTGTGAAGCGCCCTCTGCAACAGAACTTAACTATCCCTTTAATGTGGAATCCAGTGAGCCATTGAGTTAAGTGGTTAAAAAACCCTTTGGGCCGTTGCAAGTGAAGTCAAGTGAATAGTACCACTTTATTAGCCAAAAATGTATCTATATCTATTGTATTTGTATCGAATGGCAGTGTCCTATGACTGTGACCCATGAACGCTTTCAAGTAATTGAGTAAGCAAGTAACATAAAATATCAACTCCGCTGTATTTACTACACTTCTGATCATTTAGATTTATTTTCAAAAACAAGAATCTTATTGACGTATCTTACATGATTAAGTTTTGTTGAGTAGCATTCTGAGCTATGTTTTATACTTTTTTTGTAAATGGTACAACAATTTCCATGCGTTCGCTGTTGTAAATGGGTTAAAGCAAATAAGAAAGCACTTCTCTGTTCTTCTTGCCAAAACTGGGTACACATATCATGTTTATAAATCTCGGTATAGAGTTACGATGACGTTAATGAGCGTTTAGTATTAAATTGGGAGTGTTCAAGATGTCTCTTAAACCATCTTCCAAATGATATTGTGAATAATTCAGAGCCCGACGTCGACGATTCTAGTAACATAATATTCCTTATGTAAATCTGGTTAAAACATATCTCTAAAATATAATCAACTTTCTGGTAACGGGATTAAATTTGTCCACCTGAATATTGTAATTCTTTTGAAATATGAATAAATCAAGCAAATCACGTTTGAAAATGAAATACATGTTCTTGCTTTGAATGAGATTAGATTAGACAGCTCTATTGCAGATAGTGAAATTGATATACCCCATAACCATTTCTAATTACTTCGAAAAGATAGGGATAGAAATGGGGGTGGAGTGGCCATTTACGTCCATGAGTCTATTCATTTCAACCATATAGCTCCGTTTAGTCTCATTTCACAACGCCCCCTATCGTCAGAGTCAGCAGCCTAACATGTTAGCCTATGGAATTTTACCCCAAAAAATCGTTAACAATTAATTTTTTGTTTAAACGAAAAGCACATCCACCCCGACGTACATTGTACGTTATCACTAGCTCTTTCATTGGAACCCTCATGTCCCATTGACTTTTGAAAGTTCACCCACCGTAATTTGATCAAAATAGGTTGCAAGCTCGTCATTGCCTATAATACACATGTGAAACAAGTAGTGAGCACATTCTTTTTTTTTTGGGCTCTCGAAAATTTGAACATTTGCACCACCCCCCCCCCCCCCCCCCCCCCCCTTGAGCGCCAGGAGGGAGGGCAACCCCCCAAAAGGTAAAAAATCACGTGTTTGTACACGTTTTTTCCCAGGAGGGGGATCCGCCTCTGTTGCAAACAGCCTTTGATGGTTGATCACCTAATTCTTATATCTAAACTTGAATCCATTGGCAGGCGGGGGGGGGGGAGGTTAAATTTGAAATTATGCGGGCCAAATAATGGTACGTAAGGGTGACCAGCAGTGGCGTAATGAGCAAAGACGTTTGAGGGGTCAGCACAAAAATCCACACCACCCTACTCTTACAATAATGCAGGCCCCACTGAACATGGCGTGGGGTCTACGGGCAAACCCCCGGCGGGGTCAAGGGGCGCAATACCCGGAAGCCCAACGGTTATGGGCACTTAATTACGGTCAGATGAACATTTAGGGGCCCGCCTTAAGGCCCTAGGTCGGGTCCGGGGGCAGAGCCCCTGGAAGCTCAGGGATTTTAGGCATTTAATTACGGTCAGATGAGCATATTTTGATACCTTATTTGTGACACTGGCAGGTCACTAATTGGCGTGGGGTCCAGGGGGTTGAGTCCCCGAAGCTCAGGGGTTTTAGGGAAAAATTCAGGGGCCCACCTTAGGGCCCCTGGTGTGGTCGAGAGGGCAGAGCCCTCGGAAGCTCAGAGGTTTATGCAATTGATTACGGTAGATGAACATATTTTGATACCTTACTTGTAACACTGGCAGGACATTAATTGGCGTGAGGTCCAGAGGCGGAGCCTACAGAAGCTCAGGGGTTTTAGACATTAGATTACTGGCAGATTAGAATCCAGGGTTCCTAGGGCCCTAGAAGGGGTTCAGGGGGCAGAGCCACCGGAAGTTCAGGGGTTTTGGATATTTTAATTACTGTCAGATGAGCATATTTTGATACTTTATTTGTGACACTGGCAGGTCACTAATTGGCGTGGGGTCGAGGGGGTGTAGCCCCCGGAAGCTCAGAGGTTTTAGGCATTTCATTACGGCAGATGAACATATTTTGATACCTTATTTGTGACACTGGCAGGTCATTAATTGGCGTGGGGCCCAGGGGGCAGACCCCCAAGAAGCTCAGGGGTTTTAGGCATTATATTACCGTCAGATGTGCATCCATGGGCCCGTCTCTGAGTAGAGTAGAGAAAGGGGAAAAAAAAGTAGAAAGGTAGGGGAGATCAGTTGCGATATTTCCTGCCAACAAGGTGTAGATCGAGGGGCACCGGCATACTGAGACGGGTGGGGGGGGGGTTGCCTCAAACGTGATTTATTTCTGATACGATACCGGTGATTTACAAATCTCGCTGAAATTACATAATTGAATTATATTTTTTATACGTTTGTTGGAAAATTTCAAATTCCTATATTTACAGTCAGGCAAGAAATATGCTCATTTAGAGGCTTACATATCAGGACCTCGAGCCCCCCCCCCCCCCCCCCCCACACTTTTTTGGGAAAAAAATATTTTAAAGAGAAATAGAAAGAAAGAGAGAAAGAAAGATTAACAACTAACCTGCCAGTTTCACAAAATGATGAGGTATCAAAATATGCTCATCTGACCGTAATTAAATGCCTATTAACCCCTGAACTTCCGATGGTGTTACTGCTGCAGGAAAGCTTACAGCTTCTCGCTTCTGACATCATCTGACATCGTACACAAAACAATATTAGCCTCCACATTTATAATCAATCATGACAATTTTAATCCTGTATGAAGCTTGTGCGCGGTTCGAGTAAATTTAACGCACGCACGTATTGTGACGTCATCGGATCCTACTTTGTTTTCGACAGTACAGAGCTCTCTTGTTGGTAACATTTTGGAATACGGTCATTGACGGTAGTACCAGTGATACAAAACTGTTATTTAATCTATCCCGAATTTATCACCAGTGAAATCAACAACAGAAGCACAATTCTAGTGTTTACCAACTTAAGAAAGCAGATAATACATGTTGAAAGAAAATAATCATTGCCACTCGTGACCATACATCGAGAAGCGAGGAAGGCAGCATGGCATCTGTAATATCTTTGCGCTTTGGGTAAGTATGGATGTGACTACCAGTTCACTTTTTTTAAATTACTTGAATTATTAACTTACCTTCTCGTGAAATAATGCACCTGTCACTGAGTGTGTACACGCACATACACACAGTGGCTTATGCAGGATTTTTTTCCAAGGGGGTGTTTTACAATAGACCAGTTCACGGTTAGCACCTTACTGCAATGACCCCGAATATCCACAGATCTTCAACACATGAAGAGGTCCCACTTTGTACATTTTGAAATAATCACTCCTACAGCGATGGAGGTACGTGCTTTATAAATAGCCTTTGTTCCCCCTTTTCAAAGAATACTTCCACCTGTGTACAATGGAGTGCACTGAATGTGCATGAATGAATAATGTTACATAACTTTCATGAGCACGTATCCAGTATTTCGTCTCCGTGTATTTCAAAATTTGTTCTGCAATGACCTTTATCTGCTCATGCTCAGACTGCAACCGTGAACTGGCAACATTAATGTGAACCCCGCGAGGTAGCGAAGCAACCGAACAGCAGAGAGTGTTGGAGGGGGTTACTCCATCCTACGTCGTGAATTTCGATATCCTAGCTTTAACCTGGGGTTTTCCTGCATTTCAAGTTTTCACATTTCTTTTTTTTTCTCCACATTTTACAGTAAATAGAGACAGACATTATGAAATAGAAATCATATACATGTATGTATATGGTATATAAGCACGTTACAATGATATTCAATTTACATGTCAGATTAAGTTAGGCCATTAAACAAATATACATGTTTAGCGTCCTCGCCCGCTTCCTTTTTGAAAGGACGTCCTTAAGAGTTGACCCGATTGGAAAACAAAACAAATGAAGTTTGTGAATGCTATCCTAAATAGAATTATAATTATAATGATGTGTTTAAATAGTGCCGATCACTTATCGGAAATCGCTAAAAAAAAAAATTGGGGGGGGGGGGCGGGGTTGTTTTTATCTTTTTTTTTCTCTCTCTCTGGGGAGTTTTTTTCTTTTCAGAGGTAGTAATGTATTTTTTTTTTAAAACAATATTTTGACAGACTATAATATTTAATGTTCAAGCATTTTTTTGTTGTTTAATTCAACAGATAAATCGTTTTTGAAAGAAGCAACAAATGAACATGAACTGACTAAGCATTTTATCGTTATTATTATTACTATTATTGTTTTAAACGAATAAGGAAATGCATGGAAGAGTTGTTTTGTTAAGCTATTGATGTTAGTTAAGAATTATACTTTTGAATTGTATTTTGATTATTCTGAATTTGATGTCAAGTCAGTAATATGTAAATTGCATGATTTCGATTATATGTACACCCTCTGGTATTGAGAAAATATAACACCTCATAAATAAAAGTAAAAATAATGCAGCATAATTACCCTGCATGGCTTTAACAGTACATTTTTAATTTTTGTTAATACTCAGTAATCTGCGATGATAATGTTACTTTTGCGATTTTTTAAATATGAAAATCAAAATTCATTAATGTGTAAGCATATTATTTACTCAACCACGGACTAATGATAACCTCTTGTTACACATTGTTTCCTAACTACCATAGAAATACTTTTGCAACACGAAATCTTGAAACGATTCTAGGTTAATTCTAAAATTATGAGCAATTGTGTAGGAGCGTAGTTACTTTTTGTGACAATCAACCCTCAATTTTTTTTTCTTACAAGGTGTTTTTTTTTTTTTTTTTACAAAAAAGAGCCCCCTTCCGGTTTCTCATGGGTTTTTTTTTTATGATGATGGAGGCTACTTTTTGGAATTTATTTTTTTTATTTTTTTTTATTTAAGCCCGGCCGTATCGTATACAAGTCATGTAGCATTCATAGAATCTTACATAATGCTTTCATTCACGTACTTTACTCAAATGGTAATGTTAAACAAAAACGCAGCAACGACCTTTGTGTACCGATGAAAATAATCCCTCTGATTTCCACATAGAAAAATCAAAGCGAAGCCCCAATCGCTGGTGTAGCGTGATTGGTTGAAACACGCGCACAAAATGAATATGTTTGTTTACGCGCGATATGTAACAATGAATATTTTACATAACAATATAATTATATTAACGAACCAGACAGAACCGGATGGGACATGTCTGCAAAGCCAGGCAGCCGATCGCGGTCAATTTGAAGAGTGTACATTCGCTTGTACACCGGAAGTACCTTTATCCGTTGCCGTCCTCTTTCATGAACTATTTGGAGTTTTTATATTTCATTTCGAGATTTCAAACAACTTATTTTAAAAATCCCAGCCTTTAGAACAATCTGCAGTCATAACGAACGACACGTGGCATTTTTTCAGCCAGAGGCGTGCATGCAGCACCCTAAAAGTTTTTAAATTCAATGGATTTCCTTACTCAAATTATAATATAGATATTTGTAATTGGTCCACAGTGTACAACAGGAAAGGAAAGGAAAGGGAAAGGAAGAAGGAAGGAAAACTCATTAAAATAGTATACAGCAGGCCTATACACGATAACTAAGTAAAACAAACTATGTATGTTAGTTAGTTGCAGTTCAGCTTCTTTTATTTTCACATGAGAAAAAAATACAATACAATACAATACATGTGAAAGAAAAGGAACTTAATAAAAAGCATATAGCTACGTATTACATTATATGGCCCTATGGTATAAGTAGATCTAGTCTAGGTAGGTGTATATGGGTATATGTAGAGTATCAATGTGTATGTGCAGGTGTGTGTGTGTGTATATGTGTGTGTGCGTGTGTGTGTTTGTGTATATGTATATATATATATATACAGTGTGAGTCCAAAAAAAGTTTACACCTAGAAAATTGCTAATTATTTTAAAAATCATCTATGAACAGTAAATGATTATACATCTTATGCCGTGAAAGAGTGTTTTATAAAGTCATTTGGTATCATTTTTGTGTGGTATGTGTTCACACTTGTATGAACAGGAGGCATTGTTTGCGAGAGTGCAAAAATCGATTTGCGCCAAAGTTGCTTGTGTGATGTTTGAATAAAACAATTGGGGTTTGGGTATTAACTTTTATGCCACACATATCAAATATCAAATATCAACGAACATTTGTGCGCGCGTCTGTGTGTGTGTGTGTGTGACTTTGCTTCTGCAAAAAGCATATGCAATGCATTTCATTTGATAAATTCAATTCATTCTCTCACTCCGCTAATCCCAACATAATACATGCTGTAGGCATCACTTTGGCGCAAGTCGATTTTTGCACTCTCGCAAACGATGCCTCTTGTTACGGAAGCTTAAAAGTGCCACCGAGATGACGAGATAATTCCTCGTCTTCTCGACTTTTTTGGTCCGAGAGGGCGAGAAGGCGTGTTCCGACATCTCGTCTTCTCGGCCTTTCTTGGTTCAAGAAGGCGAGAAGGCGAGATTCCAAATCTTGTCTTCCAGACTTCTTGGGTACGAGAAGGTGAGAAGGCGAGATTTCAAATCTCGTCTTCTCGACTTCTCGGGTAGAAAAGGCGAGATTCCAAATCTCGTCTTCCCGACTTCTTGGGTACGAGAAGGTGAAAAGGCGAAATTCCAAATCTCGTCTTCTCGACTTCTCGGGTACCAGATGGTGAGAAGGCGACATTCAAAATCTCGTCTTTCCGACTTCTTGGGTACGAGAAGGTGAGAAGGCGAGATTCAAAATCTCGTCTTCTCGACTTCTCGGGTACGAAAAGGTGAGAAGGCGAGATTCAAAATCTCGTCTTCTCGACTTCTCAGGTACGAGAAGGTGAGAAAGCGAGATTCCAAATCTCGTCTTCTCGCCTTCTCGGGTATGAAAGGGTGAGAAGGCGTTTTTTACAAAGTCGCCAAGTCGCCTTGTTTTAGACGAGAAAGCGGGAAGGCTAGATGTTCAAACCCGCCGTGGCGCTTTAGTCAATACGAGAAGGCGACTTTTTAGGGGGTATCCTCGCTATTTATAAGGACCGCCATTCATAGTCGCTATTCATAATACGAAAAGAGGGTTGCTATTCGTAATACAGGATGAGGGTCGCTATTCATCAAAATAAAAAAAATGAATACTAGTAAGTAATAAACAAAATGATAATAATATAGCTGAGCGAAATAGTGGATAAGGGATACCCCACGGCTGTGGCGTAGGCGCGGGGTAACGCCACGTGGCCCCGAATATTTGTAGAAAACATGATTATTAAAAACATACATTTCTGAACAAATAAAGAAAAAAGGCGTGCCCCAATAATGTACGCGACCCATCATCTCGGGCCCCACCCCCTCAATCAGTCCTATCACGGATTCGGCCCACCCCCACCCCCACCGCATTATTCCCTAGGTACAAGTACATATTACCGACATTTTTCGTCCAAGTAGTTCATAGATGGCGCACGGGGGCTGTGATCTATCATGTCTCTAACCCTCAGCAAAAGAAGGAAACGACAGAGAGGGTGGTGTAGGGACTTAAGTTATACACCATTTTCAGGCTTTTCGTAAATATACAATATTGGGTGACCGTAAGGCATTATGCAAACGGTAGCGTCCCCTGTATCATGTCTTTTGAAAAGTTTTTGTTTTTGTTTAGCTTTGGTAATTATATAGAGAAATCCCCATAATCTAGCTAATATATTTTCCCCCGGTGCTTCTGTGGTGACAACAAAAATGAAAACATAAGACACATAATAATCCTTTCGTAATTTGTCCCCCTTGTGGGAAATATTTAATCCTGCTCCGACTGAGCTTATCCAGACTACGCCACTGAGACATCAAGTAGAACAAGCAGGCACATTATCATAGCCGTTAAAGGACTGAGATTGCTATTTTAGAAACTAGTAATTGTTAATACGACAATAATGTTATATATTTGTAGAAAGTAGCTTTTAGTAGGACTTATGAAGCTACAAATTATATAGCCTTATTAGCCATATCCAGGGACCCAGGCCTGAAGCTCTTCAATTTCAGCCAGTGTCATAAATAATCATACATCGGGATACTGGTCAATATTAATATTAATAAACCTAACGTTATTCATCCACAATCTTGATTTCCTGAAACTTTCCTAACACCGGAAACACACCGAGTTGGATCGGACCATGAACATAGTTATAGCCCGGAGAGGGGTGGGGAGGGGGAACTTTAAAATTGTGTTTTGTTTGGAGGGATAGGGGGCTTGAACATTCTCGGATCCTGAAGGTGTTCGCGTCATGTAGCGTACAGAACGGTAATGCAATCACAATATGATTTACTGTTTGAGTTCTATAATATTAATTTTTAGATATTACAAACCGAAAGTAATTATATTTCGTACGCTTAAACATTTATTTATACAACTAAACAATTTGTCTTTCTCTGTATTCACACTACGAGGTATAATTAAAGAAAGAACGAAAATCTTGAAACTCTTTATTGGCTGAAATTGAAGAGCTTCTGGGTGCTTCAATATGGCTACGGTTATATAATTTGTAGGTTCACAAGTCCTACTAAAAGCTACTTTCCACAAAAGATTTGGAATCTCGCTTGCTCACCTTCTCGTACCCGAGAAGTCGAGAAGACGAGATTTGAAATCTCGCTTTCTCAGTTTCTTGTACCTGAGAAGTCGAGAAGACGAGATTTGGAATCTCGCCTTCTCACCTTCTCGTACCCAAGAAGTCGAGAAGACGAGATTTGGATTCTCGCTTTCTTACCTTCTTGTACCTGAGAAGGCGAGAAGACGAGATTTAGAATCTCGCCTTCTCACCATCTCGTACCTGAGAAGGCGAGAAGACGAGATTTGGCATCTCGCCTTTTCACCTTCTTGTACCTAAGAAGTTGAGAAGACGAGATTTGGAATCTCACTTTCTCGCCTTCTCGTACCCGAGAAGTTGAGAAGCCGAGATTTGGCATTTCGCCTTCTCACCTTCTCTGTACCTGAGAAGTCGAGAAGACGAGATTTGGAATCTCGCCTATTCACCTTCTCGTATACCCAGGAAGTCGAGAAGACGGGATTTGGAATCTCGCCTTCTCAACTTATAATTATTGGACCAAAGCAGGCCGAGAAGACGAGATGCCGGATGACGCCTTCTCGCCTTCTCGGACCAAGAAAGTCGAGAAGACGAAGAATTATCTCGTAATCTCGGTGGCACGTTAAAGCTTCCGTATCTTGTTCATCCAAGCGTGAACACATACCACACACAAATGATACCAAATGATTTGGGATAAAACACTCTTTCATAAGATGTATAATCAATTACTCTTTTAGATGATTTTTAAAATAATTAGCAATTTTCTAGGTGTAAACTTTTTTTTGACTCACACGGTATATGCATTCCTTTGTGTTTTTTTCGCTTCTAAACAATTGGGAGCGTATAATTATAAGGCAAGTCACTGTCTATCCGTTTATATGTACAATGCATGCTTCTGTTCCATTTGTCTTTGTTTTCTGTTTTTTGTTTTTTCGTCTCGCCTATAAAAAAAAAAGGAAAAACAGGAAGAAAAAAAAAAAAGGTGTTTAACAGACTCGACGATATCGACAAAAGTTAGAAGAAAAAAAATAGATAGGCGTAAATGGTCAGATCTGACTAAACGCCATTAAAACCAACGTACAACAACAACGTACAACAGGCATATAAAACAGGTTGGTCATGGAGGGGACTGCTGAAAAGCTGGGCTTGTAGATTGCAGCCCCCTATAACTTGTAGTTGCAAAAATAGTATATCAAAAATAAGGGAACGCACGAGTACATAAACCAAATAGACATAACATAGAAGGAGTGAAAGGGTCAGAGAAAGAATGGAGACAAGGAACGAGAGAGGGCAGGACTCTTACCTTTACCACACACAACACAACACGGACCGACTGGAATACGGGTGGCTAGTACAAAATGAATCAAAATACAAAAAAGTATTTTATTGAATATCACGTCAGCACAGTTTACACTGTATGTTTACAAGATTAAGAGTTATAGAAATAGATCAGTGCTACAAAATTGAATATTCCGCTTGCTCTTTTCAGTGAGGATTAACTACAACAAAGTGTATATATTTGCCACGCCAATATTTGCAATTTCAACTCGCATAGCGATATCAATATACACGTATATGACGGACGCCTAGAGTGGTAAATAGAAATCCATCAATGCCCAAGCTCCCTGCTTAGGCCTACTAAACTGATATTTCACAATTGCACACGAATTACCGGCAAAGTAAAAAGTAAAAAAGGTATATTGCTTGGTTTTATACTAAAGTTTTGCTAAGGAAAGTATTTTTTAATACAACAAAACTTCAAAAACCTGTGACAGGGTAGTCAGTGCCGTCACCTTTGCCCCTTTCGTTCACTATGCTCCCTCGTCCTTCGCACTGGCGTATTGATGGGGGCTTGGGGCAGTTGCCCCCCCCCCCCCAATACAATATCAATAGTTTTTGTCACTTTTTTGTAAAATTCCCAAATTTACAGTCAGGCAAAAAATATGCTTATTTAGAAGCCTACATGACAAGGCCCTCGGATCGGCCCCCCCCCCCCCCCGGGCCCCTCACTTATTTGAAAAAGTATGTTGAAGAGAAATAGACAGAACCTGCCAGTGTCACAAATGAGGTATCAAATTATGCTTTTACTCGAACTGATGCATCTTCTATTCTCCTAAATAAACCTGGAAAAAATAAAAATTGCATTACAAATGTAAATTCATCGTTAATAGTGAAAATGTAATACAATAAACAACAATTGGCAAATAATTGTTTCCAGAATGATGTTATCGAACAACTTAACAATATTGTTAAGTTGTTCGATAACATCACTCAGTTTGATTTGATTGGAGATATATCTCATTAATAAAACAGTGTAAAGGCTATATAGTCTCAAACAAACATACACCATTAAACTTCAAGCTCACTCACACATGATATATTGCGACAATTTCAAGGCTACTTATTATTTCAAGTTCATGTATATACTAACGGCACAGTTCTAATATAAAATGTAAGTTCTTCTCACTTAAATCATTGGTCTGGAAACAATTATTTGCCAATTGTTGTATATTGTATTACATTTTAACTAACGACGAATTTTACATTGTCATGCAATTTTCAGGTTTCCCAGGTTTATTTAGGAGGATAGAAGGTTGATATTGTTAAGTTGTTCGATAACATCACTCAGTTTGATTTGATTGGAGGTATATCTCATTGATAAAACGGTGTAAAGGCTATATAGTCTCAAACAAACATACACATTCAAGAAATCGCACAACATACCGAACATGGATGCTATGCAAGAGTCATGTTCGCAGATTTGTCATCAGCATTTAACACTATGCAGACCCATATTCTCTTGTAAAGTTACTTAGGATGAACGTACCACCTTTAATTTTGTGGATAAAGGACTTTCTTACAGACAGGACTCAAAGAGTTAAAGTGCAAGCAAGCGCGTAGCTAGGATTTTTTTTCCCAAACAGGTTTACCTATGATGGTAAAATCCTGTCTCCTGATTGGTTCAGAGGTAGTACGCATCATGAATATTCATGAGCTGAGCTCACAGCAGCACTGTGGCTGAGCTGCAAATGCCTAGTATATGTATTACGCATGCGCGTGTAATTCAGTTTCGCTGGCCATTTAGGGTGTACAAAATGTATGCGAGCTGTGGTGTGAGGGGATTTTTATTGGGGGAAGGGGGGGGGGTGTTTGTGAACATTTCTGGTTGTTCTGGTGCATGTTTGGTTTGTATAGTTTTCAACATCTCAAAATGTAATCAGATCACTGGCACCTCTAACGTTATGCATGCACCAAGCTATAATTGAGCCTTTGATGAGGTATCATAACTTTAGTTTAGTCTAGATCCATTATTAGACTAAGTTAGAAGAGGTGATTTCATGCATTTTACGAGTATGACTCCTGTGATTTGATCTCATCATAACCCCCCAATTTAAAGTACAAGTCCACTCTTAAAATAACTTGCTTTCAATAAAAGCAGAAAAATCAGAGAAATCAATCAAAAAAAAGTTTGAGCAAAATCGGATAACTAATAAATAAGAAAGTTATGAATTTTTGAAAAAGTATGTAAAACTATGGAGCAATGCAAATCACTACACAAATTGCCAATTTGGTTATCAGTTTGTGGCGTCATGTCCTCACTATTTATCAATTGCTTTAGTATTTTTTAATCCCATTAATTTTCCTTTTTATCCCCCAAAACTTGATTCCCCCATACCTTTGCCCAGGTTATATGATTTGTATCATATTGCGTGCATGACATTTCACAAAATATTTTATGAACTTTGAAGAATTTATACTATTTTCTGAATATTGTATATTCATAATTATTGATTTTTATATCAATAGTTTATAAAAATTCACATTTTCATGATTTAACTGGAAAAAAAAGTACTCTATATTAGTGCATCCACACAAAAACATATTACTATCAATCTAACTTGGATGCTGGTGTGAATAAATATAATTCTTAGGGGGGGGGATAGGAAATTTATATTATCAATATAAAGAAAAATAAGTAGTGGATAGTGAGGACATGACGTCACAGGCTGATGAGTGAGTTCCCAATTTGTCTTGTGCTTTTCATTGTTCTATAGTTTTACATACTTTTTCAAAAATTCATAACTTTCTCATTAGTTATCCGTTTTTGCTCATTTTTTTTTGATTGGTTTGTCTGATTTTTCTGCTTCTAACGAAAGTAAGTTATTTTAGGAGTGGACTTGTCCTTTAATAATCTGTTCCCTTTTCCATTATGAACATAGGTGTTTTTAGGCCTAATATATTAATAACGAAATAGTGACAAGCTGAGGTGACCGTGTAACATTACTGTCTCACTCATACATCCACTTATTAACTAGACAATCAAGCACTTAGTTAAATCTAGGCCTAGACCTATGCTAAGTAGACCTACGTTAGGCCTAGATCTAAACACTTTCTAACCAAACTGCTGCATCGTAGACTAAATTCACCTATGGGATGGCCCGATTTACAATTTCACAATAATATTGTGGTACTTAATTGGTATTATATTCTTTAGAGTGACCAAAATTGCAGAGAGTTGTAGACGCCGCCATAATTGCTCATGTAAAAGTTACAACTTTGAACCTTTCACTGCGCATGCATGCAGTGTACGTACATGCATGCATGCTTTGAGCAGCTTCGACTTGTTGTGTCAAGCGCGTATACTAGTATCTTTGCAGCTCAGTCATGAATATTCATGATGGGTATACCTCTGAACCAATCAGGAGGCAGGATTTAACGGTCATAGGTAAACCTGTTTGGGATGCATGTTTTAATGTCCCGTTATTGAATCCATGATTTACAATCTTCAATAACATTAAGTTTGCTAATGCGTGTTTTCGCGTATTTTTGAAGTTAAAAAAAGGATGAAATTACACAGGTTTGTGTTCGCTTGTTCTACTCTTTACACATTCAACAATGGATAAGAAATCATTGAAAGGGACAGCGAACAGTTGCTGGGATACCATTTTCTGATGTAGCGATTCTAAATCCTGAAATTTCATGCGCTCTTTTATCTCACCACCTGGTCAACAGTTGCAAATAAGCGCACAACTTTTCGGCGACTTGAAGCATGGGGTCAAAGGAGAGCGCCTTGATTCCAGCCTTTCTCTATCACGTCCGGCTGCTCCAGCAAAGCATATAGCGAGTCAATGCTAATGCGTATTGACCGCTGTACTACGTGCTAAGAGGCAGCAATTGCACACATGAATAGTAAAGACACACAAACGCACACAATGAACATGACGTGGCTGATGCGCAAGTTTGACAGTAGACTCACGATTTGAATTTTTTAATTATTCTTTCTAACATCGATAAGTTGAAAAAGTTGTATTTTACTGCTATTTAGGTGTCATCAATTGTCACTAAAAGTACCGATTTTGAGCGAAATCAGTTGAGTTTTGTACAATGGTGTTTGAAATGTTGAGAATCAATAGAACAGCCTTTAATGCACAGCCAGGATAGTAATGCAGCTACATGTATAATAATAATAATCTTTTAGTCCACTCCAAATTTTATTAAACCGAAAATGGAAATTTATTTTGCCCAATTGATCGTGAGCCCGGCAGCCACTGAGCAGCGCCAGTAGTGAATATTCTGATTAATAGTTTTAATGGCATCATCCCAAAATGGGTTTTACAGTCTGACCTTCACTGAAAGATGTAGGTAAGCTAGTATCGGGTTCATTATCGCAAAATGGACAATTGGGAGAATTCATTCATTTAATTTTAAACAAGAAGTTATTTAATGCTATGGCTTTATGAATTAGGTTGAAATAAAATGAACGAATGCGAGTGCTTAAAGAACATTTGAAATTTTCAATATGAATCTTGTCCCAATTGACAGGGTTTGGGTCAGAAAGTTCTTTCCAGAATGTTAATCTCTTTTCGGGAACATAATGGCTTTAAAATGACATTATAAGCATATTTGGGAACTTTCCTAGCTTGTACAAGTTTATACTTTGTATATATGTTTATACATGTTCTTACTTATTCTTTATTGCTGTTATGAATTTATGTTCAAGATTTTGTTATTAATATTATTATTATATGTATATTTGTTAAACTATCCCTAAGATTTACATCGTAATCAAGTATCAATTCTTCAAAATTTTGCTACAAGGGTGAGGAGGATTAAGCAAATCACTGATAAAGAAAATCCCTTTATCAATCCAATCCTGATACAAAAAATTATTCTAGTATTTTGAACTAACATCTTGTTTGGCGTTCAACAATAAGGGATAGAGCAACGTCGATCTGGCGCTGCTCAGTGGCTGCCGGGCTCACGATCAATTGGGCAAAAAAAAAATCCGTTTCGGTTTAATAAAATTTGGAGTGGACAATTAGGCTATTATTATTATTATTATTATTATTGTTATTAAACAAAATACATTGACAAGATCCATTTGAGGAAAAGCCATATCAAGTTCAGCTTTCACAACATTTTCTCTAAAGATGTACCACATTCCAAAGGAATCAGCCAATAAAATTGACTTGAATATAATTTGTTCAAAATTTGGTCAGGGGCATGAGCCTTCCATAAAATGTTCCTTTCTTTATTAAACTACTAAAACACCAAACTCATAGATTTCCATAAGCTTATATAATTGTACGTCTAGTATCATTTAAACCCAAGATAATTTCTGAGCTATAGCGTATGAATAAGGGTCAATCATTCTTAAACCACATAGAGAGAAATCATTACACATAATTGTCATTTGACCCAGCAGGCCAGCAAACTCCCCCCTTCAGACCAGCACCTTCTACTCACACCTAAAGTCTCTTCACTGTATTATGGCGACTGAGCTTTTGCAATGGCCTTCCCAAGCAGAAGTAGGAATAGAAGGAAATTAATCGTTAATGAAGTATGCATTTATTTATTTAAATAATGTTGTACTCGTCTGCATTTATAGTATGTTAGGTTATAGTTAAGATTGAAGTTAAGCTTGTAAAGCGCTTAGGGGAAATTCTTTTTAATAAACCGCTTTAGAAATATGTGTTTAACATTTTTAGTATTATTATTATTTCTAGATCTGGTGCATCCATTTCGAGCCGCTTCTGTTTCCTTTTCATGCTGTCAGCTGCAGTACTCATAGGTTACGTTATGGTGACGTCACACATACACACCTGGCTACACACGGTCCCGCCGTATCTACCCCAGTGGCATACACGTCCTCCCGCCCTTTGGTATGCATCCAGCTCAGTACAGGGGCGGTTCAGGGGAATCGTTTGGGGTCCGTAATCTCCTTTTAAGAAACTTTAGGTATTTGAGAATTTGACCCCCTTTCTTTTCACGGTATAGTGGTTTGGTCAGAAATTAGATTTGTGTAGCATGTCCTGGTGACAGTTACCCCTCTGACAATATCTAACTATAATCGAATTCTTAACTTCAACCCTGTACCAAACATGGCAACTTGAACCTGACATAATACTCATATAGCAACCCGAGTTTTAATCTGGTAAAATCATTGTGCAAATACCGGCTGCTCAAAGGGCAGCAATGAAGAGGTAGAAGGCTCTACAAAATGATGTATTTTAAGCACATACACATATATGTAGTATTATAATATTGTAAATATTGCACAAAAGGCCCACTGTAATGTCATTAAAAAAAAAATCTATTTTTAGAACATAAGCACAAGCGTAAGATGCATCACAAGAAGAATAGGATGTGTTCAAAGGTAAATGAAGTAAAGGAGAGGGAGAAGGATAGAGGGAACGAGTGGGAGAGAGAGGGGAGGGAATCAGAGATAGAGAGAGATAAAACGATAGGGAAGAGGGCGTATCGAGATGTCTTATGGAAATATGAATTCCATTTGTATCATAATCGTTACACATAAGTATTATTTCTTATTATTAAAGTGTAGATATCTGTATTAAATAGGATTTTTATTTTGTATTGTTTACTTTCGATACATCACAGTGAATGCTTTGAAGACCTGGAAGACGTTAGCTCCAAATTCCAGAATACTACATCGCAAAACCAGACGACACAAAAACACGGCACGTTAAGCCATCTTATCCCCTTGAATGATACAATGTAAGTATCGGCTAGACGACTAACATATTATAGATCTACTTTGATTATAATGCAATGGTCAAAGAAAGTATAGTTCAATCTGACTTATTAATTAAAGAGATAACGTCTAGATTTTCTTATTTACCATAATTAGTCCATGGGCCAGACCAGATATTGGTACCACCAGAGGTGGCAAAACCTTTGTACTTTTTTTTTGTTTGGTGGGCATATATACGTGTAAAAAGTTATGATAGCATTTCCGAATGTACAGCTTAGTCATATAATCAGCAGTTTCCATGGCAACACTAGACTAAAACCGGTATTATTCAAAGAAACAGTTAAAGTCATTTAAAAATTATAAAAACACTTTTGAATGCGTAAAAATGTACAGTTTAGAATACCTCACCATAAAGGAAAGCAATGAAATGCAATTTACATTACCATTTATAACGGTTGCCATAGTAACGACCCCAGAATGGCCTAAAATCAAGGATTTTGGAGTAATTTCAGTAATATATTACACAATATACTCATTCAAGACAAGTTAAAGTCCCCTTTCCAAAATAATGACACAACTATATGACTAAAACATCATATAAGCCAAGAATATGCTATATAGTACATTCCCATTGTTACCATGGCAACATGAATTAGAGTTAACAAGATGCCCTGTATGGTACTATATGCCATATTTTGGCTATATTTTGGCATTGGAGAGCTGTTGAAAGTTCATTTTGGTGTCTATACCCAGGTTTTAAGGCCCACAGAATAAAAGTTTAGAATACCTCACCATGAAGAAAAGTAATGAAATGCAAATTACATTGCCATTTATAACGGTTGCCATAGTAACGACCCCAGAATAGCCTAAAATCAAGGATTTTGGAGTAATTTCAGTAAACATATTATACAAATAATGAATGGTTATGAGTTCAATAGTGCGAATATATGATGTTCATGAGTTGAAAGATTAACATTCTATTCAACGAGGCGTCAGCCGAGTTGAATAGAATTAACGTTAATCTTTCAACGAATGAAAATATTTGCACTATTAAACGAATGAAAAACATTCATTATTTGTTTTATACAACATCGAAGAAGACCTAATAGAACGTTAATCAACAAATTATGCTTTACTCCTTTTAAAGATAAATTAAAGTTCGAGTCAAGCCTTCTCGATTACATGCAGATTGCCTTCGCGTCAGATACACGCAGGGATACGCGCACATGCAGCAGAGAGGTACGCAGTCTGCATTATAACCAAAAATGCACGGCGCATATAACCAAAAATGCACGACCGTGCAATATACCATCTATTGAATATCATGTGACCAACAATCGTCCAATCAAATGACAAGGATCCACGTAGGTGTTGTATAATAGACAATATTCTCATTCAATGCCATAATTTGGCTATATCTTGGGATTGGAGAGGTGTTGAAAGTTCATTTTGGTGTCTATACCCAGGTTTTCAGGCACAGGGAACACAGCTAAAGCATTATTTTGGACATTAACATAGGACATCACTGCTATTTTTCATTCATTTGCATAAAATCAGAGCAAAATGACCATAAAAGTATTTTGCCACTGCATATTACAAGCTGTTTCTTAGGGTTTAGAAAGGTATAACATTGTCATGACTACATTAGATGCTAGGAAACTTCATTTGATTGTATGCAATGCTGGAACCAGCACAGATTCATCACATTAATGACCATTTGTTTGTTATTGTATAAAAACTGTGAAGTCCCTGGGATGTATATCTCTTGGCATATGCACACTGTGGTCACCCATTGAGAAGATGTTTCAAGATGCTGGACTGAGGGACCTATGTTTAGAGTCAGGTGTCACTGATATTGGCTCTGTAGTTGGAGTGATTGAACGCTGCAAGTACAACCGTGCAGTAAAGTTGTTGTACGAGGCATAATTTATGCGACAGGCGTGGAAAGGCTTCCTACCCTGTCTAGAAACTAACCACACTGATGACCAGGTTCACCTGGAAAAAAGCCTTAGAGTCGTGAACAGCCTATGTGAAGATGTTTCTCAAGCTGCTGGCTGTGAGATGATTGAGAACCAGTCCTTTGAGCCCATCTTCAAGCTGTTTGATGTCTACCTTGATTACCTGATACAGGAGAATGGGACCCTCTCGGCCTTCTGGATGTATGTGGACATCGTCGAGGTTATGCTAGGTCTGGTTCGGGCATCTAGAGAGGGTGTCTGCATGGGTGCTGCACCTCGCTTCCATTCGTGCAATGATTCCCTGGTGCTTCGCCGACGACAAACTGAACTAAGCACGCTTTCTTCTCTACTATAGTTATTATGTACAAATGCCCCGGCTGCATGGCCAATTGATCACCCAGATGTGCATGAACAATTCATGCAGGGCCAGAGATTTTCTGTACAACTTGGTAGGACCTCTTTGGCAGAATCCCAGTCGACCAGAAAATTGAAGAAACCATCAACAAGGACACACAGACGACTGGGGTGGGGGGGGGGGGACAAAAGGTTCAGCCTAAAACCAGGAGCTGACAGTAGGTACTACCTGACATCTGAGTACAGAAGGTCAGTAGCTCATATGTTTTTGAGGGAGTTGAGAGACATGGTCAGCAAAAACAGTTTACAGCACTTCAATCATCCGGACCTGCAACTAAGCCGGATAACAAAAGATGAAACCGATGTTTGTTCATTTGTGGAACTAATCAAGAACAGCTGAGCCATGATGAAACAGAGTTGGTCAACTTGTCTACTGTATCCTGGCCCCACCAGATATTGCCAAAGACCTGCTGAAAATTCACAAAGTTGGAAAACAAGCATACCGAGAAGATCGTTTGGAAAAAGAGCAACCCATGGTAAACTTTCATGACAATATGAAAAAAGAGAGCCCGAAGACCTTCCTCAACATCAATAAAAAGCAGGCTGGTTACAAAGCTAAAGGGAATCAGGTAATCGTGAAGACAGACCAAAACCTCTTTGGGCTCATGCATGATCATCATTGCTCACAGCAGAGCGCTATCTATTAGAGAGGTTTAGCACGCCCACTCGGACCAATACCGTGGTCACTGCGCAAGACAAACAGGGCTGGAGAAAATTGTGTCACCAGCAGATCTCACTCCGAAGCGTTCAGCTTGTATCATTGATAGAATGAGCCTTGTCCATAGACTTGAAGGGGGTGACAAGTCATTTGCACATCTAGCAGATGCTGCACTGACGCTAGCTCTGCACGAAGGCACTGATAGTGCCAGGACTGATGTCGTGTTTGATGTCTACATGGATGAGTCCATCAAGAATGCTGAGAAATACAACAGAGGTTCCACCGCTGAAACACAGTGGAAGAACATTGCACCTGTCACAACATTTTGCAGTGGATAAAATTCCGAAGAAACCCTGAACACAAAAATAAGCCTAGATTAAAGTTTTGGTCGATCAGTGGAAGCAGCCTGCAGAGAGGGAGAAGCTTCATGATAAGTCACTTTATGTGGCACTATGAAGAAATCATAACTCTGAAGACAACACAAGGGGAAGCTGACACACGAATGCTTCTTCATGCATGGCATGCTGCGGAGGATGGATACAGATCCATAGTAACCACAGCTGAAGACACAGATGTGCTGGTAATCTGTGTCTGTATTATCGTGCTGTCCCATGGTGTTACATTTTTCCACTGTGCCCTCATCGTTTCCATTCCGTCTGCATACTGGTCCCTTACCAATTACAGCGTGCTCGTGCCAGCTAGTGTCACCGTGTTGGCCTTTCCCTCGCCGGGTCTCACCAGAGCCCCACCGGGTGGGTACCTGCTGCTTACCACCCGAAACGCAACCATAAAAGAGCCATTCGCTGAACATTCGCTTGGCCTTGGAGACGTCACACACGGTATATGAAAGCTGGACACTCACCCTAGCTACCGGTCACACTTCAGTTCTCGAGTTCACGGATGTACGTCCTCATTGTTCTTCTCAACAATTAATCATAAATCTTCATAATTCTTCATAATGCCTACACATGGAAGCAGGGGCGGCAAAGCGACTAACAAATTCGAGGGGGGGGGACAACAAAAAGGGCACCTACAAAGGGGCACTTTAATAAAGTAATAGGTGCACTTGTCAAAGTAAAAGGGGCAATTTTCCTATGTACAAAGGGGTACTTCTGGGGTACTTCCTAACTGGGGAGGGGGCTGTGCACACCAGCCCCCCCCCCCCCCCACCAGAGCGGCGCCTCTACATGGATGTAAAGCAGGGGGAGGGGTCAAGCTATAGGAAGCTCGATCCGCAGGAAACGACAGAGGAAGCATTTTTTATACAGTAAAATATGGAGTCACAGTGTCTGGCACGGTTTCTGAACGGGCACAATGTAAAACACGGCAACAGCTAGGCCGGTATGGAGACGTTACGAGGACGGTGGAATGGTAAGATGACGTTATTAGGTCGTTAAGAGAGCGGTTGACCGTTAATGATCGGTGGAGGGCAGGTATGAGGCGGTGGGTCAACGATGAGCGAACGGTGAGAGCCCGGAGAAAACCCGTAACGAGGCTGGTATACAGTAACAGCCCGTTGGACAAAATATGACACATCGTCACGTCACCGTTCTCACTGCCCCACGAATGGCCTCGTACCAGCTCACTGTCCTTATACCGTCCTCCTAAAGTCCTCATACCGGGTTCTCACTGTGTGCCTCCGCTTGTGCCCACACGGCGAAAGTTTTGGGCATGCCCACAACTTTTGCCGGGTCTCGGCTGGTCTCTTTGGCCACTAACAGGCCCTTACCGTGCATGTCCCGCCGTGTGCCCTCATCGTTTTCCACCGACCACACAAAATTTACCACACGGTGGCACACGGTAGGCTTAGCCGGCGCAATGGGACAGCTATTTTAGCAAGAAGCTGACCTGCTTTCTGAGAAGTCTGGCTGGACAAAGAACCGCATCGGGTACATTTATGTTTGCAAAGCTTTTTGGGTGAAGATGTCTGCCAAGCTCTAACGCCTGCCTTTACTGGCTGCGACATAGTGCGTTTGCAGGACGTGGAAAGCTGGGTGCACTTAAGCTCCTGAATTTAAGCATCTTGGTGAAGAATGGGATGTTTCAACAACCCTAAGAGACAAGATACAAGAGTTTGTGTGTCGAAATGTATGCATTCACATCCACAATCTGATGAGACCGGATCAATGAACTCCGCTACCACCTCTTCTTTGCAAAAGGAGGAGAGGTAGAATCCAGCCAGCTACCTCCATGCAAAGACTCTTTGCGCATGCATGTTCTTCGGGTGCACTACATGTACCAGGCTGCAATATGGCGACGCTGCCTTGTGAGTTAACCCGTAGTCAAAGATCCAACGACCTGTGGGTGGAACACAGATGGCAACGGCAATCTGTCCGTAGAATAGATAGCACCGCACCGGAATCTGTGTTGCAATTGATGTCCTGCAAGTGTACTGTGCCCGTGCCTGCAAACTTCCTGCCTCGTGAACCAACTGAAATGCACTAACATGTGCAAATTAAAGACCTTCACAAACCAGCAGGAAGATGATGAAGATAAAGAAGTGGCAAAAGTCAAGGTAGACGATTCAGACACAGACTCATGATAAATTAAAGTGAGATGAATATATTTTGTTCCAAGAGAAATGTAGGAAACAAATTTTAAATAGTAAGATGACGGCGTTCCCTTATTAAGGTGTTGACTGCAGGAGTAACTTTGAGAAAGTTTGTCGAAGTGAGGATGAAAATACATGTAGTAGATGTTGCTTTCTTCTCTCTTGTCAATTCAGGATGAAAACAAAGAGAGGTGTTGCAGACAAAAGAAGAGTCGGTGACCTGTGATTGTGTGTGATCTATTTACCACAAGTCACCAGTATCTAATTGACAAATAAGCTGCCATTATCAAAGTCATGGTGACAACTTAGGGTAGGCTTAAAATTCCAGATCACATGGAAAGGACACTTGAAGGTTAAACTCGAAGATGTACTAGATATATTTTATCAGTTACATCATTTCGTACAATCAATGTAAAGTTTCAAAGGCATATACATTTTTTTTTCTGGCGTTGAAAATGTGAATTAAATTTGTGTCCAAATGGACTACTTAAATTCAATCACACCTTTCTTTCAAAAAGAGTAAACAAAAAATAAGAAAGAGAGGGTGTGACAAAATAGTTTCTGAGACTTCGTGCAAACCGCCTGTAATATTTCTGCCCAAAGAAGGCGTTTTGATGAACAGACACAATTTTTCTGGCATTCATATTTACCTTTGACTCATTTATTCTCATTTTGCTCGTAGTATTCTTCGGGACAGTTTTGATACAATAGCAAGCAAATGATCATTATTGTGATGAATCTGTGCTGGTTCCAGCATTGCATACAATCAAATGAAGTTTCCTAGCATATAATGTAGTCATGACAATGTTATACCTTTCTAAACCCTAAGAAACAGCTTGTAATATGCAGTGGCAGAATACTTTTATGGTCATTTTGCTCTGATTTTATGCAAATGTATGTTGTCCTATGTTAATTTCCAAAATAAAGCTTTAGCTGTGTTCCCTGTGCCTGAAAACCTGGGTATAGACACCAAAATGAACTTTCAACACCTCTCCAATCCCAAGATATAGCCAAAATATGGCATATAGTACCGTACAGGGCATCATGTAAACTCTAAACTCTAATTCATGTTGCCATGGTAATAATGGGAATGTACTATATAACATATTCTTGGCTTATATGATAGATTAGTCATATAGTTTTTTAATAATTTGGAAAGGGGACTTTAAGTTGTCTTAAATGAGCAAATTGTCTAATATGTTACTGAAAATACGCCAATATCCTTGATTTTAGGCTATTCTGGGGTCGTTGCTATGACAACTGGTATAAATGGTAATATAATTTGCTTTTCATTACTTTTCTTCATGGTGAGGTATTATAAACTTTTATTCTGTGGGCCTTAAAACCTGGGTATAGACACCAAAATGAACTTTCAACAGCTCTCCAATGCCAAAATATAGCCAAAATATGGCATATAGTACCATACAGGGCATCTTGTTAACTCTAATTCATGTTGCCATGGTAACAATGGGAAGGTACTAAATAGCATATTCTTGGCTTATATGATGTATTAGTCATATAGTTGTGTCATTAAATTGGAAAGGGGACTTTAACTTGTCTTGAAAGGGCATATTGTCTAATATGTTAGTGAAAATACGCCAAAATCCTTGATTTTAGGCCATTCTGGGGTCGTTACTATGGCAACTGTTATAAATGGTAATGTAATTTGCATTTCATTACTTTTCTTTATGGTGAGGTATTCTAAACTTTTATTCTGTGGGCCTGAAAACCTGGGTATAGACACCAAAATAACTTTCAACAGCTCTCCAATGCCAAAATATAGCCAAAATATGGCATATAGTACCATACAGGGCATCTTGTTAACTCTAATTCATGTTGCCATGGTAACAATGGGAAGGTACTAAATAGCATATTCTTGGCTTATATGATGTATTAGTCATATAGTTGTGTCATTAAATTGGAAAGGGGACTTTAACTTGTCTTGAAAGGGCATATTGTCTAATATGTTAGTGAAAATACGCCAAAATCCTTGATTTTAGGCCATTCTGGGGTCGTTACTATGGCAACTGTTATAAATGGTAATGTAATTTGCATTTCATTACTTTTCTTTATGGTGAGGTATTCTAAACTTTTATTCTGTGGGCCTGAAAACCTGGGTATAGACACCAAAATAACTTTCAACAGCTCTCCAATGCCAAAATATAGCCAAAATATGGCATATAGTACCATACAGGGCATCTTGTTAACTCTAATTCATGTTGCCATGGTAACAATGGGAATGTACTATATAGCATATTCTTGGCTTATATGATGTATTAGTCATATAGTTGTGTCATTATTTTGGAAAGGGGACTTAAACTTGTCTTGAATGAGTATATTGTGTAATATATTACTGAAATTACTCCAAAATCCTTGATTTTAGGCTATTCTGGGGTCGTTACCATGGCAACCATTATAAATGGTGATGTAATATGCATTTCATTGCTTTCCTTTATGGTGAGGTATTCTAAACTGTACATTTTCACGCATTCAAAAGTGTTTTTATAATTTTTAAATGACTTTAACTGTTTCTTTGAATAATACCGGTTTTAGTCTAGTGTTGCCATGGAAACTGCTGATTATATGACTAAGCTGTACATTCGGAAATGCTATCATATCAAAATATTATGTATAGATATAGGGCATTTCAAAATGCATAAGTAGATCTTGCCACCTTGAGTGGTACCAATAACCCAAATTTCTGGTCTTGGCCCATGGACTAAATTGGAAATTGAGTTAATTCAAGTGGGTTTACCTTTTTTTAGGAAACAGGCTAGCTACGCAACTTTATTCGTAAAGGTTATATTATTGTTTCAATGCGGTGTAGCAACTAATCATATTTATTTATTAACATTATGTTTTCATATTTTCTGCTCCTCTGTTGATTTTCTGACTAGCAAACTGTGGAAGTTCAAAGACGTTAATGATCATCAGCTTTATCTTTATGAAAACTTATTAAAGCGGAATTGGACTGCGGACCTCACAATTATGGAAGCTTTTAGGTGAGGTCAAAATCATTTTTACTAAATGTCAGCAGATAACATCAACAACATAATGAACTAAAATAATATATATGCAACGCAACTTCTGTCCAAAGTGTAATAATCGGGATTGAATTCAATTTAATTCAATTTTATTTCGTCCAATAATGACATGGAAATTTATTGTGGGATTTTACATATAGCTTTTTACATTAAAATCATGTAGAAAAAGACATCATTCGACACAATGCACAAAATATACATAGTAAAAACGCCCCAATATTTTTAAAATAACGTTTAATAGTACACAGTATGCCGACCCCTGGACACCCCCCCCCCCCCCCCTCATCCCAAGGTACATAAGCCCGGAGGTACATAAAGAAAGAGAGACAGAGACAGTGAGAAATAACGAGAGACCAAGATGGAGAAGATGGAGAGAGAGGGAGACAGAGACAGTGAGAAATAACGAGAGACCAAGATGGAGAGAGAGGGAGACAGAGCAAAGAGAGAGAGAAACAGAGAGAGAAAAGAGAGAGAGAGAGGGGAGAGGTGGAAGGGAAGGTGACAGTAGGGACTTTTAGATTCTGCACGACGAGAACGTGGACTGTCCTTTTAAGGCAATGTGACGTCACTGCCAGTGCCTTAAAAGGATGTCACATTGCCTTTAAGGGGCAATCCACGTTCTCGTCGTGCAGAATCTAAAAGTCCCTAATGGCAGAGAAGGAACCCCAACCCACAGTTTGGGGAAACCCGAATTCGGAGATGATTGTACATAGCACATGCACCACCTTTTTTATTCTTAATTCATGATAGAGTTCTTGATTGCATTCTCACTTGTTATATCACTATGTCTGGGTGACTCATTCATGCATTATCTCGTACGATTTACAATGTCTGCTACGGTTATCATGGTTGATAATGAGATGCAAATTAACACGTGTCTTTTGGTTTAACTTAACATCAGCTCTGAAGTGTTATAAACAGCTTTATTTATTTTCATGACAACAATAACATCTGTTTCACAGAGACTAAGATCGACTTTAAGTTGGACTTTTCACAAAGTCTAAGATCGACTTTAAGTTGGACTTAACTATGGCAGGCCATTTATGCCACTAGACTCAATAGTACAAGAGTTACGAGGAATAATTAAATATAGCTTAAAATTGGCAGCCCTCTTGTTTTTAGCGGCCATTTTGAATTGAAGATAAAAACCTGTATGCTCCCGGCAATCCTGTTTATTTCAATTTTATTTCATTCCTCACACATGTAAACCTAGGTATAGAGACCAAAATCACCAATCTAGGTTCAGAAGTACAACAGTCATGACGCATAATGGGAAGGAAAAACAATGAAATTGGCGGCCATCTTGGATTTTGGCGGCCATTTTGAATTGAAGATATGCTCCAATTGCGTGTGTGCGTGTGTGTGTGTGCGTGTTTGTGTGTGTTTTTGTCTGTCTGGCTGTCTTTGTTAAAAACACTATTTTATTCCTCACCCAGCAACTTGGCGCAAGTGAGATCTGGCAGTCTTGTAAAGATTGTTTGATGTTCAGTCATGCATGCAGAGATTCAAATGAAAATGGTACCTGAATGTACTGGGAGGATAACTCTATCAAGACATATCCTGAAACCCATGATTAAATATTCATACTTCAAACAATACACCTTTAAAAAATGGGACATTTTTTCTGACTCACTCTGTATATCCTCTGGAATTCGCCCAAATTCGCTTAAAATTGCGAAGGTTATCCCGAATTTTCAACAACAAAATGACACTTCCTTGGTAAATAATTATCGTCAAATATCATTATTGCCGAGCATTTCTAAAATTCTTGCAAATTGAATATACAGTTGACTATATGCATTTCTAACTAAATACAACCTTTTAGATATATATGGCTTTAGAAATAATGACTCTCCGCCGCCCCTGCATTATGCTTCTTGGTGGTAATGCGGATTTTTTTTCTTCTCCTGACCACCCAAACGTTTTTGCTCATTACGCCTCTGATACCAAAGACATTATTCTCTTAATACACAATCTGCAGACAGACGCTGGCCACATACCGATCGGAACTAGGAGACAGGTCTCAAATTATATTGCACGAAGGGAACACTAAAATGAAACAGGAAATCAACTTCGTCTTTCATAATACAGTCGCGGCAATTCCAGATAGCATTTTCAAACAACTTCCAAAGGTGAGACTTTGTAACAAGGTAATTGAATGAAATGATAGTTGTGTCTTTTTTTACCTATGTTAGCCACATCAGTATATATATTATACAGATCAGGCCTGATACAGATATTGACTGGCAGGGGGTGTAATATAACATTCGTTGGACAGGCGGAGTTATATTTCCCCAAGGGGTTATATTTTCCCGAGGCGCGCAGCGCTGAGGGAAAATATGATCACGAGGGAAAATATAACTCCTTTGGGCGGTCCAACGAATGTTGTATTACACCCCCTGCCAGTCAATATCTGTTATATTAGATAGCCTTGATTAAGACTAAATTCTAAATAGATCTAGATCTAACATTAGATTTCAGTCTAACGAAATAAAGTTGTCTACTCACCCAACGTTATATCAATTTCTGGCAGAACTTGTCACTCACTGTTTCCCAAAATTCCATAATGTCATGCAAATAACTTTAAAGTCTAAAACTTCCAACGGTTCAAAGCCACAATCAGCTGTTCAACAAACACCAACGCAACATGTTTACCCCTGTTTACACAAGCTTAGTAGCAGTTTTTGTCTACTTGTTAATGGTCTTCACAGTACACTGATGAAAGTGATACTGCACAACCTTTTTCTGGTCAAAATCAAGTTTGTTTGACACAAAATCCATGTTTTGACTTGAGGCGAACACTGTGAATTTGGTCCCGTGAGTGTGACTTGTTGGGGGTTCTGGACTTCGAGCTCACCGCTATTCTCCGACTCTGGTCCTACTCCTACTCCTAGTCCTAGTCCTATACTCCTAGATCTACGAGTTGAAGATGAGGCTGATGCTGAGCTGAAACGGCAGGCGTAGACCTAACGTTAGTTAGATGAGATAGAACAGGACTTAATGATGGCCTACTTATTGTACATGGTGGTCCTGTTGTTGGGCCAGATCTTTGAGTCGAACCAGGTCCAGGACCAAATCTAGAACTAGGTCTTGGACTAGCAAGCCTTACTTTAGCTCCAGAGTCTGTGACTTGGTGGCATTTCTCTGACAAGCACAAGCTCATTTGCTTTTTGTGTCCCTCTGCAACTCGCGAATAATGTTTAAGACTGTTCTCACTTGTACATTATGTCCAGAGACGCTCATGGTATGCTCTGCTTCAAAACCGTGCTCATCTAATTAGTTGTAGCTCTAAGGCAGTGGTTCGTGTAGATTCTAGACGTGTTAGCTGCAATGCTAATGGTCTTCAATTTGGTTCCTAAACTGTTTTTGCCAACAACCTGTTGATCATACCACGGCACACTTTGTTGTTGTGACCCGTCTCCAGCATTGACGACATCTTCAGGAGCTCTTGATTTTGGTCGTTGCCAAAAAAA
The DNA here is from genome assembly GCA_035222895.1 of Strongylocentrotus droebachiensis. NCBI lineage: Eukaryota > Metazoa > Echinodermata > Echinoidea > Camarodonta > Strongylocentrotidae > Strongylocentrotus > Strongylocentrotus droebachiensis. Next base: position 45,677 of record JAVYIG010006558.1, read on the forward strand.
AGGGAAAATCAGGGTTCAAATGTGAAATGTAATCGCAAAACGACTTCGCATGGCAATTAACATCCTTTGTCTCATACATGTAGGTCTACATGCGATTACAATGGCTCCTTGTGTCATCGTTATTGTCTCCTTTGTGATTTTTAGTCAACTTGTCCTTTGCAAGATAAACGTACTTCCTGTCACTGGAATCTGTAGCAATGCCAAAATCAGCTACCTTTAGATCTTTAACATTTTCTCTGCCTCTGTTACACAGATGTAACATTAAGTTTATGAATACAGCGTTCTGGAGACCTTAAGGAGTAGAACGGTCCAACGCTAGAGAAGACATAGTTTTGCCAAAGTCTTCCTTGCTTATAGGATCTTTGTGTGTTGTTGCACTCTTTCCCTCAGCTTTCAGCTTATGAAGGACTGCAACAAACATGTCATTTGCACGCCTAACTACACCACTATTTACGATGTCCATTGACTTTGTTTTAAGAAAGTGTTTGTGGAGGCCATAGCGTATTGTGATCATGGATCTCTTGGCGTAAAGTTCGCCATTTCCTCGCCGCACCTCTACGTAGAATGCTTGAAGACAATCGCATAACTCTTGCTTGAAGTATTCCTTCTCCACTTTTTCGAAGTCAAGAGACTTCGCCCTACAGTAGCAGTTGAATGTTTCCAACGCTTGTTTTAACACATTTTTTTGTAGATTTAGAATCCTTATTGTCCAAAAGCTGATCTAGTTCCTCTTCGGTCATTAACACAAATTAATCGGGCTCTATTTCGAAGTGTTGTTGAGGTACTGAGACGCTCGCGACTTGTAAAATGTAGGCTAGATCTAGAACTTAAAATTCGCGGGTCGAATTTATTTCCAATCGCCGACTTTATATCGTTGATCAATCACAAACGATTGTCTGCTTTAGTCCCATGTAAATCATATCCGTGTCATTGATGACATACAGTACTCAAGAGGGCGACATGCATTGATTAAATTATATTCATTTCACCGGCCGGTAAAATATAACCAACCAGGAAAGTATAACAATTTGGATCCTCGCAATTGATATCACGTGACGAGCTCTGGACCAATAACATCTCGGTATTTGTCTAAGCTATCTTATATTGCAGCCCTACAAATGTTAGTACCCCATCAGTTGCGGGTACCATTTATACCTGGGCGGAGATTGGGATTGAGAGACAAGTGAATGAGGCATTATACCACAACACCTCCAAAATTTACTTATTAAGTGTTAAAAAATACAAACGCCTTGATCGTCAATATCTTCAAGAGTTAAAACTCATATGAGATTTTTAATAAATATAAGTGGGTCTTGTTTACCATGGTACCCACATCAGTATTAATACTGCTCTTAATACGTGTCCTGCAATCATTATTACCCCCATCAATTGCCATAACTGTACCTATTTTCACCTAGGAAGAGAAGGACAAAAAATATTGGCAAAACACCTTGTCTGAGGATTTCAGCTCCCATCGTGGATCGCAGCCTGAGAATCAGGAACCTTCCCGGATAAGTTTATTGAGCCGCGATCATCATGCAAGCGAAGTAATATAGTGAGAGTCCTTGCCAAGTCGTGTGGCTAAGGAAATGGCATACCCGAAACACTGCTCAAGTGTCTTGTTTTAAATTATGGCGAGAAATAAAATGAGGTCAAATTTGTTTGGAGTATAAAGATTTCCTGATAGTTTTTCCAATTACTCTTTGAATAAAATTTTTAAAAAACGCTTTCAATTACAATTACATTTAGACTTATTCAAATAAAGTTTCCAAAACTCGGGTATATGGCTCATTGATTCCTTGTCGACTTTACGAACCGACGAAGCTGTTTATTGGCTGCAAAATGCTATCCCGTTCGAAAGCTGAGACGCTTTTTGAACTCTTTGTACGCCTTCACCGAAAGATGGCCCAATAAGAAATACATTAAGAGCAGTGCACTGTGGTAGCGATTCCGGTAAAATACCCCGCCTTTAATGTAGGCCTTATAAACTCATCGCTAGCTAAACGGTTAGAAATCTCAATATATTTTGAAAACGGTATTGGCAAAATGTAGTCATGTCTTTTCTTCAATTGACAGTAATTTATTTTTCGCAATTTTCTCATCCGTGCACAGACCAATCCATTCTCGCAAGAAACCAGATATCGGTCATGCGCAGTCGTGGGAAACAGCGGTATTATGCTAAACAGCAGTTGTGGAAAAGACGTCGATAAACATGATTATGTATTCCGGTAAGTACTATCGGGTCTTTAAAGTATTAGGGTTACGACGCTAAGGTAGCACATCAATTGGCCAATCGTTGCCTGAATGTTGGCGGTTAACCCGTTTATTTGTTCAGATCATCACATTTGGGGAAACATGAAAACCCTGCAAATTAAGCAGGAAAATAACAATATCTTAAATACAAGTTGTTAGACTCAAGTATTAATCATGTACAAGCAGTCATTTTGCAGTAGCACGTCCATCATTAAAGGGATAGTCCACCCCAGGATTTTCTTTAGCTGACGATATAGACCTAATAATACCATGAAGAATGATACAAGTCTCATTAAAATCCATGATCACATAACGAAGATATATCGACTTTTTTATCGAAAATCAGCCGCCCCCCAAATGCAAATGCGTTACATGGGCATGAAACGATTGTGACGTATGTTGCGAGCTGCCTTCTTATTTCGGAGACATTCACTTTCGCTTTCACTTTCATTCATGATTCGTCGTGTCAGTGCGATAACAGTGTACCGCGAGCGAAAGTGAATGTCTGCGAAATAAGAAGGCAGCTCGCAACATACGTCACAATTTCGATACTATCGGTTATTTTTGGGCGATCGTTTTTTGCCCATGTAACGCATTTGCATTTGGGGGGCGGCTGATTTTCGATAAAAAAGTCGATATATCTTCGTTATGTGATCATGGATTTTAATGAGACTTGTATCATTCTTCATGGTATTATTAGGTCTATATCGTCAGCTAAAAAAAATCCTGGGGTGGACTTTCCCTTTAACAACTAACATTTTGGCGAGTCAAATTATCAGTAAATTGTTAATTATCAATATATCGGTTGCAAACAAAATTAAATCTTCAACCCAAAAATACTGAGTTGACGTATCTTTTCCTTCCTGTCATAAAAAAAAAGGTATTATCTTGTCAAAATTAACAAATCTTTGTTCATTATTTTGGTTTGGAGATGTGGATTCAAATTTTACGTCTGTTTGGCATTATTTTCATTTGCAAAACAGTCCAGATGTAATTTACTACCCCTTCTCAAAGCTCACCTCTACATTATTTCAGCTAAATAATATAGGATCAGGGACGGATCCAGGGGCCACAGGGTTTAGTGTACACCCCCCCCCCCCCCCAACTGAGCGAATTTACGACCGGCGCGATTTCCAAATATTCGGGACCAACACAAATTTTAAAAAGTCCTCCCAAGAAAAAATTCTCAGGGAATTTAATGTGTCAGTTTGTGTAAACAAAGGTATGTAAGTTGAATTTCAAAGAGGGTGGCACTGGCCTGAATCCGCCAGTGCTACATAAATTTCGTATATTTTGTGCATCATTCTTTTTTTTCTTTCTTCACCCCGGTACGGTCACAGATGCAACCTAGCTCCTTTATCGCCGTTCAAGGTAGACGCCGGGATGAAAAGTAATTTGACAACGATGAATCCTAGTATGGTGCTTAAACGGTAAGATTTATATTGTTTAAACTTATTTTTTTTTTGCCTCGGCAACAGAAGGTTGGGCCAGAAGCAATTTTTTTCGGGTTGTCCGTCCCACTTCTCATGACCCCAATAACTCGTGAACCCATTGAACGGATTTTAACCAAATTTGGACCAAGTGTGTAAAAGACGGAATTGATTAGATTGCGGGTGTAATTCGTCAACGGTCACAGGACCTACATTTTCTTCTCTCTCGCAAACCCTTTCTCATTTCCCCCTCTCTCTTTCTCTGTCTCTCTCTGTCTCTCTCTCTAGTTTTCTTGGTCCTATTTGATCTCTTCCCCCATTTAACCATGTTACAAGAAGTATATTTTCTTTCTTTCTCTCTATAATACTCGCTCTGTAATTTACTCTCTATCTCTCTCTCTATCTCTTTCTCACTTCAGTCGCAATGTCGTATTAAATTTTCTTCTATTCACACCCCTATATATTAATCCGTTTTCATTTGAACCAGCTACAAAGCACTCAAGAAGACGGAAAGCATCGAGCAATACAACGAGGAGATTTCACAATATGATGGCATGTTATGGATCCCCTGTTTCGCTTACGTAGGTCACGGGCAGCCCATTCTGAAAGCCTTTTCAAGTTTTAAAGGAAAGAAACCGAAGATGGTGTGTGGAAATCCTCAGCACTTCAAGTCTGTGTGGAACTTCTGGCAGGAGAAAGAGCTCACCAACACAATATCTACAGGTGGGTATAACATCAAAAGACGCCATCATCGGTGGTTTTATTTAATTTGATTCGTCAGGTATAAATCTCATTCGAGCGATTCCATGAAACATGATTCGTACGGTATCATTATGCCATTTCACGTTTCATTTCATCCAAAAATGAAAATCTCTGATATGACCACTGACATTTAGATCTTTCGGAGGCTGACGTACGTTATGGAGTTGTCATACCCAGATTATTTAAATTTCTGAACGAAATCAACAATGAAAAGACATCATAATGACACACCATAAGAAAGTGCAAGTAAGAAAATACTAAAGTCAAGCACAACTTAAGCAGTATACAAATGGAAAATACAATTTTCTTCGTTCAAAATACCAATATTTCTAGATATTATTTTACAAAAATTATCAACATGCAGCTTCCATGAAAGTTTATCACGTACTATCATTCTCAGCACTTCGCAGAAGAGACTTTTTGGATGATAGTATTATCAAGTACAATATTGATCAAGGGCGGAAAAAACAGGTAGCAATTTCATCACTTTTGATAGTAGATAAGTCAATTCTGTAACCATTTTTGGAAAGTAAATATAAATTATTAGGAAGATTGTAACATTCCCTTTGCAGTGATGCCAACATTATTAAGGTTTCAATTATTTTTAAACCTTCACTCTGGTACTTTCAGTTTACCCATTTTTGCTTCTGGCCCGGGTTTTGGTTATTTGGTGCTGGAGTATTTTTCTTTTCTTCACCCTTAAAGGCCATCTGTACTAGTGTACAGGAGGGATTAGACCATACTGCAAGGTCACTGGAAATGTGGTTATCTCATCAAATCGGCTCTCAGTTAACATAAGAAAAAGAGGATCATGAGGGACCAATGGTCACCGATTAGGCATTGTTTGTTATATAGAGGGCGCAAGTAGCTATAAGTAGTGCAGTGGACCTTTAACAGGTGTCTTTATTACAACAAAGTAATCAAACTCACATACATTTTTGTTTAATTTATTTATTTATTTATTTATTTATTTAAAAATATTTATACAGGATGACAATATCAACCAAGGCTGTTTTTCATATTGGTCCTGTATATACATACATGGTAAAATACAAACAATGAAATACAATATATCAATGAAGTACAAATATCATTGAAATATGCAAAACATGAATAGATTAATGAATATTGAATAATATAACATTTTATAAAATAACCAGCAACTGGATACATATATTTACATTCAAAGGTTTACCCAGGATCACAAAAAGAATGATTTGAAACAATGTAAGAAAAAACAAAACTAACAAACTTGTATTTATTACAGTAGGGTAAAAAAAAATATATATACACACATCCATGAGGATATTGGTTATTTACAACATTAATGAAAGTACAATCTTTTATAAAGGTATTTAAATGAAAAAATAGATGTAGAATTCTGTAAGTTAATAGGTAATGAGTTCCAGATAACTCCTCCTGAGTACATAAGACTGTTCTTAAAGCATTCTAGATTAGGTTTTGGTAATATTACATTTGTTTTGTCAGCGGCTCTAGTATTTAAGTTATTTAACACAACAACTGTAATACTTTACACATACATTTTTATCAATTCAGGTAAATTATACATTTTTCGTTTTACTTTTTTTTTACAGAGCTGCGTTGATGTCCAAATGTATCTTAACCTCTTTCAAAAATTTACCACAATTTTGTTTTCCTTTCATATTTTCCCTTTTCGTTTCTCAAAAGTATCATTTTATATAAGCTCCAAAAGGCATTTGCAACAATATCATCAACATTTTTTTCCAAATTGGTTTTTAACAAAGTACCAATATTAAAATCAATATCTACATTATAGACATGCTTTATCAAACCATCGATTTTTCAAAAAAGGGAATATTCATTTCACATTTCAAAAAAGCACGAAATAAATCTTCTTTACAGCCACATGTTTCACACTTATCGGAATTACTAAATCCCAATAAAATGATTCAAATGATTTTATTTCTCATGCAAAACATAATAGAAGAGTAATTATATCACAAAAAAATATGCAATGAAACGACAAATATAATGGAAAAGAAAGCACGAGAAAAGAGGAACTAACTCGAAGCAGAGCTTGTTGAAGTGTTAGTTCCTCAGTTACTTTTTTACAATATAACATGAACAACGTACGCTTAGAAATTAATAAATAAATAAAAAAATATGTAGCTAAGAAATTCTAGATTTTTTGGAGTAAAAATGTTTTTGTTTTTTTTAAAGAGGGAAAAAATGGAGTAAAATAGTAAAGGGCAAAAAGAAAGAAAGATACAAAAAAGGGAAAATGAATGATTGCAAAAGCTCTAGAAAAAGGAAATTAGATCAGTAGAATGAAGGAGAAAGAGATTGAGAAAGAGATTGAGCCAAGAGTCAATTGAACCAAGATCGTGACACGTCTTCCGCAGATCTGGAGAATTATTTACTGTTTTTTTACATCAAGAAAGCGGTGAGGAATGGTTTTGAGACACGATATATTTTAATTTAATAGTGTACATTGAAAAAGAATAATTTTGAGAGGATTTAAAACAGACCGAGCGAAAAAATGAGTCAAAGTGGTAGCTCGACTCCGCTCGCCGGACCTAGCGCCACGTATGCAGGAGCCACGATCATTCGATAAAAGGGTATGCAAATCAGACTATTACTCAGGTGATTGCAGTCACTTAAGTCGATTCGACAACTAATGGTCGTTATTTTCCCAGTAAAAGCCATTTTCAAGCCCTTTCGTTTTGAGGGAAGTTCTAAATTAGTATTGTATTTCAAATGCCGTTGGAATTTAACCTTTTATTTTTTTGGCCTGCAAATGGGACATAGTATCTTTAAGGGTGAAAGAAAAAAAGAAAATTATAATTATTATTATTATCATTATTATTATACAAATAATGCAATGTTGCGAGTGTGTTAAAGGCCCTTTTACACTTTCACGGATCGCATCACGGATCATCCCGGATCTTAATCCGGGGTGTTACGGCGTGCGACACCACGATTTCTTCTCGATGCCGGTGTGGATACGTTCCGAACTGGGTGTATACACGGGCAAGTACGGTGTCTCCACGGACAGACAAGGTAGCAACGCGGACCACGCCTGAAACGCATACGGAGCTAACACGGATTTCAAGGAAGAGCACGGAGGCTACTGGGTACGTTTACGGTCCTTACACGGAGGTGTACGTTGTCTATTGGGATATCTCCGGAATGTTGACGGGTGACTTGAGCTTGTAGGCGCTCATTTGATATACGGAATTTCAAACCCGGATGAAACCGGTGTTAATACGGAACTCCCGGTGTTAATACGGACTGTACCGGATGTATTCGGCGGCTACACGGAGGTACACGGTGCCTACAGGGAAGAGGACGGATTGTTTCATCCGTGAACTCCGGGATGAAAAATTAAGCAAGCTTAATTTTTTCTCCGGATATGCCGGTACGCCAAGGATCACGCCGGATGCCTCCCCGGTGTATGTACGGTAATGCCGGAGATAACACGGATGATCCCGGAGCGACGATCCGGGATGATCCGTGATGCGATCCGTGAAAGTGTAAAAGGGCCTTTAGCGCAGGGCCGGTGCACGAAGTTTAGTCAGTGCGCGTAGTGATAATGCACTCGCCCGCAGGGCAAGTGCGTTATCGATATTGCAAGGACTAAACTGAATGCACTGGAGCTGCCCTAACACACGAGAAAATTCATACGAGGTCGGATGGCAGTATAGTTAGTATAATTAGTTCATCTTAAAAGTCATACATTCAATTTTTGATCATCGCCATACCGACCAATTTTCAAATTTAGACAAAGTCTTCTGTTCTTGTTTGCTCAGATCATACACTTTTCTGTCTGGAGTCATCCTACAACCTTTGAACCAGGGTGAATCGCTAAGATACTTGTACGGCTTCACATCTCGTTTATCATGGAGATGAGGTAGTGCTCTACAGAAGATTGTAGGGCGTGTCGGGAAGTTGAGCACCACTTCTCCTTGACTTCGCCATTCCTGGAACCTGCGATAGGCCTCGACGTCTTTGTCGAGGCGATTTAGGTAGTCCCCTAAGTCATCAACGGATTTGAAGTCGCTGAAATGAATGAAGGAGTTGGGAGGCGCCACCGCCTGGTAAGATTCCTTCCGCGAGCCGACTACGACCGGCACCGTGCCGTAGGACAGTGACTGGAGCCAGAACTTTTCCGTGATGTAGTCTTTACACTCAGAATTGGGAATGGCCAAGTAGAATTTATAGCGTGCCATAAGTTTGTTGCATTCTTCGGATCGTAATGGGAGGCACTCTTTCCGACCACATTTACCATAGTCATCGAGTGGGAGCACATCCCTCATTAGACTGATGAATTCCGTACGTGGCCAGAACGCTTTGCAGTTGCTGGCCATCCACGCTATCATGCCTTCCTTTCCCAAGAGTGGATCTTGGAGATGGGCTGTCTCCAAAGCCTTGTCGGAGCTCGCATTAACACCTGTTGTATTAAAGGGCCGGTAGTAACCAAAAGGAACGACTATTTCTGAATCCAAATCATAGGTCATAAGGACATGATACTTGAGGCGCATAAGGTCGAGATCTCTGGTCCACCTAAGCACACGTAGCGGCGGCTCCGTGCTGAAATATATCCACGTCTGGCCTGGAGCCGGTCGCAATTCCAACAACTTCTTGAATTGTTCTCTCCCTTCCCCGCGGAACTCCGTGGGAACCAATCCAAAGACAACGGCGTCTTTCCCCTCAAGATAGTCCACATTACCACCCATGGTGAGGACGATGTCACAGTCGTACCCCTCAGAAACACAATCGATGCCCGCAGCATTTAGAGGTAGATTGCTCTTTCGGAAAATGTCCATGTATTCCTTCAGTTCTGGAATGTGGCGCATTTCTCTGTCGCTGCCAAATATATGTACCTTTTTGACACATCCTGTTCTGGCAAATAGCGATTGGTAGGATGAATCATCCTCTGTTTTTTCAACTACCAACATCGAAAGCTCGGCACGTCTGCGGACTGGGTGTGTCTGCAAACCACATAAAAGTCCGACGATGATAGTTAGGGCTCCTACAAATGTCACCAGGATGAGCGATGTCTGTAAATTGAAAGAAAAGAGTATATTGTTATCCCTATTTACTTTCAATTATTTTCTATAGTTACAAGACGTGGGTTGTCCTTCTCTTTCGCTCTGTATATATACAGGGCAGCTTATGTATTTTCACCAATAGTGGTGGTTTTTATGAGGCCCTGTTAGGTAACAACAAATTGCAATAAAAAATCATGAATATAAACTCATCAAAATAACAAAACACAAAAGAGAGTAAGAATATAATTATGCATTTACGCTTTGGTATCGTCGTATAGTAAACAAGCCAAACACTACCCCAAAAAAGGCTCTTAAAAAATGTCATGGTATTTTGGTGTAATGCATGGTATTTTGGAGTAATGCATGGTACTTTGGGGTGATGCATCGTATTTTGGGGGAATGCATGGTATTTTGGGGTAATGCATGGTACTTTTGGGGTAATGCATGGTATTTTGGGTAATGCATGGTATTTTGGAGTAATGCATGGTACTTTGGGGTGATGCATGGTATTTTGGGGGAGTGCATGGTATTTTGGGGTAATGCATGGTATTTTGGGGGATACATGGTATTTTGGGGTAATGCATGGTATTTTGGGGGAATGCATGGTATTTCGGGGTAATGCATGGTACTTTGGGGTAATGCGCGGTATTTTGGGGTAATGCATGGTATTTTGGGGTAATGCATGGTATTTATAGGGGTAATGCATTGTATTTAGGGGGTAATGCATGGTATTTTGGGGGAATGCATGGTATTTCGGGGTAATGCATGGTACTTTGGGGTAATGCGCGGTATTTTGGGGTAATGCATGGTATTTTGGGGTAATGCATGTTATTTATGGGTAATGCATTGTATTTAGGGGGTAATGCATGGTACTTTGGGGGAATGCATGGTATTTTTGGGGAATGCATGGTATTTTGGGGTAATGCATGGTATTTTGGGGGTAATGCATGGTATTTGGGGGTAATGCATGGTATTTGGGGGTAATGCATGGTATTGGGGGGTAATGCATGGTATTTAGGGGTAATGCATGGTATTTAGGGGTAATGCATCTTTGCTACAAATCTTGCGAAAATGCTAAGGAATAAGATACGGGTGGATACACGAGTATTTTTACCCTAAATCTCATTTTGGGCTCAAAATTTGACAAATGTAACAAATCTAGATTTTTAATTTGTTGATCGAATATGAATTGTCCGATGAAGAAATCTCAACTGATATAGTTTTCATTATGAGGTTGGTCTAATAAACCTGATATAACACACACATGCATGTATTTGGCAATAAACCACAAAAGTGTGATATACTCAGAATATTGGGTCATAAAAACTAATTATATTTTTTCAAAGTTTTTGACACACCATAAATCTGTCCATTGAAACTCTTTTTCTTTATTAAACATAATACCACGTAGTCATGTCACATTCAGAAAATAAATGATCATATAATGTGATGGCTAAGTCATTATGTTATTCCAAATGAATTGATGTCGTTTTACAGTATGCGCATTTTGAGTGGAGATATAATTACACTGTACAGATACCGTATATAACTATGGCGATTCCCACTAACTAGCATTATAAGTCCATGTGGAAAAACTGAAAAGGCACACACCACCTGAGACACAATCTTTGATATCGTTAGGACCCGTCCTTGTATGATCCCTACCGTACCCGGACACCTACCCCCTGGACATCCACCCCCCCCCCGGATAACCACCCCCAGTCAACTACCCCCTATGATCAAAATCTCCTTTTCCCCTTTGTCTCTGCTGTACGTTGCATCAAGTACAAAGCTCGGATCATACTAAAGCATTTTTTGAAAATCATTTAATGAACCTCTTGCAACAGATTTAATTTAATACATATCATGTTGCCCCCACATTACTGATTAAGATAATATTGTGATCTTTTAGAAGAGTTTTCGTGCAATCTATCTCCTTATATTATCTCAATTTCTTTTTCCTGTTCCTTTTTCTCTCCCCTCGCACTCAGCTTATCTTTTACCATTCTCCCCCTCGATCCCCGTAGCTACACTACTGTTGGCATATGGGATGAGTGAGTGAAAAAGTATTCAGAATGAATCGCTGTTGTTAAACAGATGAACCTCCTTTTATTTGCTATGCTCATACGAAATCTTCTCGCTCTTGAATGCTCGCATTGTTGAGCATTGTGAACACAAGGAATTATACTCCACACGAACGAGTCTTATGTAGGTTTCTACAGTGGACGTATATGTACATCAATGACATTATTCATACCCTTACCAAGTATTGTAATTTTTTAAGAATGTGAAAAATCGATTAGTTCCGATTATGTTTCTTAAGAATGTGACATAACAAAACTAACTTAATCTAATCATATTCAACAAAGGGCCTAACAAAGTGCAGTCCAGCACTGTCAATCTTTTATTCACGAGTTAAGAAAATGTTGTTTTTTTACAAGGGGTATGAATAATTAAGTTGTTAACTGTATACACAAAGTTCGTTTTTCCAAAAAGTGGTATTCTGAAATGTATGTGAGCCTGTTCAACACCAATAAAAAAATATATATATATTTAGTTCAATGTGTCGTGACCAAGGCCAGCAACGGTTCTGAGGGAGGGAGAAGGGCTTTGAGGCTCAAACCGACCCCAACATAATTATTCAAACCCCACCCGCACACATACGCACATGATTTTTTACTTGATTTTAAATAGATTTAAAGGCAGGCTTTACTACTTCAGTAAGAAGGGATTAGACCACCCAGCGAGCCAGCGAGGTCACTGTGACAGGTGGCTATCTTATTAACTCAGCTCTCATTTAACATAAGAAAAAGAGGATCATGGGGGACCAACAGGCACCGATTGGGGAAGTTTTCTATATAGAGGGAGCAAGTAGCTACAAGTAGGACAGTGTGCCTGTAAACGAGGCAGTTTAAAAGATGATCGCAAGTACCCCCCCCCCCCCCCCACTACCCCACACTACCCCCTAGAACCGCGTATGTACATGGTATAGAGTACCTAGCAAATATTTATTTGTTTATTTTATTTATTTAGTCTTCTTTAAAATGCAGGTTAGTCCCTTCAGAGCCACAAGACCTGCTTTTCAAAGGAGCCCTGTAGGCAAGTGACTAAGTACATGGTCAAAATTACAACAACAACAAATACAAACATATACACAATACACTATAGACAGTTACTTACTACTAGATATATTAGGTACGTTAAAACAGAACACGTATTAGTTTGAAAATATGAACCACGCACAATTCAAGCTTGGTTTAAATGAGCCAAATAAAGCAAGGGCATATAATTATATTTATCAATTTAACAAAACAAGTTCACATACATTGATATACTTGCAATGAATCGATAGAAATCAAAACAATTTAAAACACACTAAAAGATAAGAAAATTTCAAGTCAGACTGAAGAGTTTAAAAAAAAGTGTGGCTAAAAAGAAAACGGCAGATTAAAGTGGATTGCACCAAAGAAAGACAGTGTAAGAAGTGATGAGCATGGGACATTGGAGAAGCGGATCGCGAGACCTAAGCTAAATTTTGCTGTGGTCTTTGCTTCCACTCTCGTCCAACACTTTTAATTTAATACGTCAGTACAATTATACAATGTCAGAGGAAATCAAATAATAAATGACTTTCTAGTTTTGATACTCACCTTAGATTTTCGAAAGATGGTCTTCATACTTTTGCTGCTCGTATGCAACGTGTCATCAATGAGTGTATCTGGTTTAGTAAGCATATCACTGTAGTCACACTCTATTATAATCCAGCAAGATTAATTAGTTTTTGTTCTCAGCAATTAAACAGTAAGAAGGAGAAAGAGAGGAGTAGGGCCAATCGCAAAGAGTAAAATGTCGGGAGTGGCTGTTTTGAGTACCCGGCTGTTTGCAGTGCTGGTGCTACGTACATGTAAATAGACGAATCCGATTAGCCAAGGCCCCAAGCTCTATCTCCAAAGCTAGCGGCGCTATAATGGCTTTAGTGTGGTACGGTATGTCACTGAAACAGCTCCCGTAGGATTTTTGTGCCAAAGTTGATTTTTTTTTTTGTTGCTGTTTTGGCTTCAAAAGGGTCCCAATTGGCCAAAAATGATGGGGTTCAAATTTTCAGACCCTTCCTTCATTTCCTGGGGGGTCCTAGACCGGGGGCCAGGGGGGGTCAACCTAGCTGGGAAGGAAACCAATTTTCATGTGCACAGATGTAAAGATCGCATAGCTCCACATAACAAATTGACCGTCTGGCATGTTCTAAGTGGTGGGTGTGGCCCTTTTGACGATAAAATAGTATTATGTAAATACTATTTTAAGGAAACCTTAAGGACCTGTTTGGTGTGTTTACATCGAGTTTTAAAGATAACTACCACTGTCCACATTTCCACAATTGCACTCAGCGCTCCAAATCCTTTGAACTTTCTGCACTACTAAATGTCTAATCACTTTTGTCCAGTTAATATACCGATATACTGGCAAAAATCAGAGGAATATCTACGATAAAGCACCTTTTTGGCTCAAAATTTATATTTCACACACTACATCACTCATTGAAATTGATACCAGAATCAAGGTATCTTAATTATCCATCTTTTGACACCAAATACATGGTGATTAGAGGTTTTAGTTCAAAGTTATCTTTAAAACTCGATGTAAACACACCAAACAGGTCCTTAATACAATGCACGTATATACAGTGCACATGAAAATTGGTTTCCTTCCCAGCTAGGTTGACCCCCCCCCCCCCCCCTGGCCCCCGGTCTAGGACCCCCCAGGAAATGAAGGAGGGGTCTGAAAATTTGAACCCCATCACTTTTGGCCAATTGGGACCCTTTTGAAGCCAAAACAGCAAAAAAAAATCAACTTTGGCACAAAATCATACGGAATTACATACCATATACCGCACTACTTCCCTATATACAAGAAGTCCATGGCCACGCATCGATCCCTCTCAGCTTTGTAACGAATGCATGCAGCCCATTTCCTGTTCATGTATTTTGAAATACGTAATGGCCAAAGTCTAATTCAATTGGACTGAAAAAGGGGAATTTTCAGGATCATATTTTAAAAGAAAGATTATAATTAAGATGTAAATAGTCAGAGTATAAATGCATGTGCTCCTAACTTTAAGGGACTAACGAAATGCCACAATATTTTGGTTAAATTAGGCCGATATTCGGAGGTCACTATTTTCAACTAATGAAACTCAGTTAAATCACTCCATTGATGTTAAAAACTACATGTAATATACAAATCTCTTTATTCCCCTTTTTGTTTAAGTTATCCCATTCGTCATAAATCAATTCCCACTGTTAAATGAAAGAGGCTATGACAAAGCCATGTAAGCACAAAACATTAAGAATGAATTTAAAACTTTTGTCAACTCTGTTTGTTGCTATGTCAGGCAACCATCGAAAACGAATTCGTTTAATCAAATTATGGAAATTGAAGCATAACTTTAAACAAACAGAAATTTGTTATTCCTGGCTCATTTTTCCTGATTGAAGTGTTATAATTATGATTGGGCAAAAAATGAACTTTGAAATTTGATTTTTCTCTTTGAAATTCAGATATCGCACGCCAAATTACTTTTTGGTACCCTCTCTTCAAATTTGTCTTGATCACTCATGCGTAAAATATGCATCATAATATGAGTTTCATCAAATGAAAGGGGAGGATCTAAGATTTACAAATATGTGTCAGTTATTAATTATAATTGTGATTTAGTTATGATAAAACATCGATAATTCTCGGTTTCGTTTTTTCTGTGACCCACTGTATATACTCAATATTTACGATAACATATTGAAGAAGACTTTGACATTATCGAACATTATTTCCTTACAAGTTAACTGTATCAAAGGCAACTTGAAAGTAACACCTAGGTTTATTATACATCAATTAGCTTTGAAAACTAGCATTAATGGCGAACTAGCTAGGAAATGAAGTTACATTTAAGTAAAGGTAAAATCAATGGAGGGGGTGCTAGGCTGGATGGAGAGGGTGCTCGGCTGGATGTAGTTAGTGTACGTTTAAATGAAATCATGCTATATGAGATAGATGGAGTCAGTGGCGTACGCAGGATATTTTCAAGGGGAGGGGGGGTTTAAAAATCGGTCCCAAAAAAAATCGCAACGACACAGCCAGCCGCTAAATAAGCGGGGGGGGGGGGGGGGTAAGAGGACACTATTTTTTATTTGTTTTGGTCTCGAAAATTGAAAATTTGACTTTTTTTTTATTTAAAAAAAAAAAACTCAAGGGGGGGTTTAACCCAAACCCCCCCCCCCCCCCCCCCCTGCGTACGCGCCTGGATGGAGTTGATATTTCTAAGGCTCAATGGAGGGGGCGCTAGGCTGGATGTAGTTAGCTTAGGTGTTTGTTTTGGGGTCAAAATAGTAGAATTGTAGTTAGAACTGAAATAAAAAGTTCAAGTTTAAAACTTTAAACAAGACCAAATAACCAATGTTTTATCTCTTTTTAGAAAAAATGATATTTCCATATGTTTTGTACACAAATCACAAAAATGAGCGACTTACGGGCTGGCATGCAAAGACAAAAGGTCACGTGACTTTGTAACTATACGTCCGATTTTCAAAAATATTGTTTTAAAGAATGCGTTAGACTCGAAAGAAAAAAGTCATGAAATGAAAACTTTATATCTGCCGTGGTTCCGGAGAAGTCGCTAAGTTACTACAGGGGAAGGGGGTCAAATTGAACCCCCCCCCCTCCCCCCGGTTAACATAGGGTTAAAAGTAACTTGAAGACAGGGCATGTCGAATAATACTTGGAATAAGTCCCTACAGTCATGTAAAAGGGGCACTTTTCCCATGTAAAAGGGGCACTGTGCCCCCCCCCCCCCCGGGAGCGCCGCCTTTGGCTGCACAAGCCACGAATGGCAATAATCACCACTGAACAACTTCTTCCAAATATAATCACTGATGTTACATGACTCTGGTTTCTACTTTTCGAGCATTGCCTATTTTGTTTGTATACAGTATATTTCTTATTATCTGCAGGTTTCTACTTGGCAACCACAGCCATTCAGCTTTGTGATGAAGTGCAACTTTACGGTTTTTGGCCTTTTTCTGCGCACTATGGAGACACGATGTCGGATGTGCCTTACCACTACTTTGATGACCTTTCGGCTGCTAAGGCTGACACAGACCATTCGATGAATGAAGAATTCGACCTCCTCGTCCAGCTTCATACTCTTGGAATATTGCGAGTAAATGCTGGATCATGCAGTTAAAGGACACGTCCGGCCCTTTTGCAATTTGGTTTGGATCCCCCCCCCCCCCCCCAATCAGGGAACGGAGGGACCGCATTTAAAATCTTCGGTAAAGGGGTACTTTTCACGCGACAAAGTCCGGCTCGTAATACACAACAAATCTGTCCATTTTGACTTTACACACCGGACTTAGGGACCGGACTGTATAGGGGGGAGGGTGTTTTCAAAATGAGGGAACATGCATACGCATAACCTAAATAACACTTAGTGGGGGCCTGGGTTTGAATTTAAAAAAAAAAATGAAACAAAATCTATGGATAACAATAATTTTGTCTTAAAACCTATTCGATGCGGAGACCCCCAGGGGTCGTTCATTAGTCCTTTATTGCTTTACATCTATATTAATGATATCTGCAATCCATCTAAATAATTACTATTAATTTTAGCTCATGACACCAGTGTGTTTATGTCCAACCACAATATTGCGTCTTTGAAAAATACCTTCAACAAGGCTTTAGTAAACCGTTGGTTGATCAATAACCGACTGTTTCTAAAAACAAAAAAGACACAATTTATGATATTTACCAAGATAAAAATGAATAAAGAGAGTGCAGTCAATAATTTTAACAATACCAATATTCAATGCTTCTTATCGTTAAAATTCCTAGCAGTTCATATTGATGATAGATTATCATTACAAGAACACATCGGTGTCGTTTCGAATCGTACAGCTAAAGGTGTGGGATTTCTTTATCGATGAAAAAAAATGCAGAAAAATTATCTTGATTGTGTTATATTATGCTTTGATTATTTCTCATATCAATTACTGTAATATTATTAAGTCCAACTTGTCCGATTACTTTATCAACAGAATGTTTTTACTTCAGCAAAATAGCCTAAATAATAATTTCCAATTCTTTTTTAATGCCCCTACCTTGCAAATTGTTCATAACTTACGATAAAAATAGATTTAACATTCTAATATTTATCTTTTTGTGCTGTAAAGGTCTTATAACCCAGTTAGTCATGTCTAAGATTTGTCTTAATTTAACAATACATCTACACAATACTCGTATCCAACTACTAGCCTTTACCTTTGGTCAAAAAAAATATTTCCCGTAACTCATTTGTTAAAGGTCATTCTCTATTGATCAATCTCCCTCCTGCACTAAAAAAATCAGCCCAACACTTAATTCTTTTAAACGACGTTATAAATCCTATCTTTTTAGTTTCTTCTTCATAGTGTGGAATTGTATATATTGCATTTATGTTTCCTCGTTTGTTTGTCTGTTATAACTATGTATGTATTGTTATTTAAAGGGATAGTTGAGGTCTGTTGCAGAGGGCGCTACACAAAATAATTTTGTGTGAGATAATGAAAAAACTGAGTGTCAAATTTGAAAGAACATACAATTTAAATGACAAAATTATCTTTGTTTGATCAAAATCGGTTCAGAGACGGCTGAAATATCCATAAATAAAACGATTTCTAATACCACCACAAATATAAGATAATTTGAAAAAGCCGTTGAAAAAACGAAATAGCCCCTTTTGCGTCGTATTTCAGCCAATGCCGATGTTGGCTTTTTTGTTGGCATTTTCGTGTTGGTATATTACGCACAACCAGCCGGCCTATGTATTGTTATTTTTAATTAAATAATTAATTAACGGTCACCGTATTTTTTTGAAAGTGGAGCTGAATTGGTATGTTCGTATTGGCTAAATTTCACACATTTTAGGGTCTAAAATTACCTTCATAGCAATTTTAGGTCCTAAAAGGGCACTAGAAATGTCATACATAAGAATAAGATCAATAACCATGCACTTTAAAGGCATTTGCGGTCTGAGAACAGAACTCAACTATCCCTTAAGGTGCCAACGTACTATAAGGCTATTTGTTCTTTTTTTGTTGAACCCTCATTCTCATAATTTGGTTTTTGTCTAACTGCTCTGTATTGATTTCTATTGATGACACTCTGTTGTATATAATTTATGTAGCTTGTTTTAATTGAGAGTAATATAAACCCAACTGAACTGAATTGAACTATTGGACTTTGCGGTATAGATGGTTTTTGAAATTCTGCCTCAGTTTCCTGCACTTTTTTTTTTAATTCCTGTAAGTATTTCCTTAATTGTGTTGAAAATTTTATTGTAGATTTATTTGGCTGGACAATTTAGTGGTCAAATGATTACTTAGTTTTCATCTTAGATTATTAGTTTTATAAAAGGAGAGACTATAGATAGAGGTATATAGTGAGCTATTCCTAATTAAACAAAATAATTACTTACTCTTGTGTTAGGAATTATTTATGTTTTCATTTTTAAAAAAAATACCCTTATAATGATCTCTTTTCCGTTTTGTTATTGTGTATTGTAATTTTTTTAACCCTACATGAGATGCATCCAATGTAATTCAAATCTCGGTCCTGGGTATTATATATCTTTATTATCATGTTATATGTACCTTCTTGAATAAAGATGAATAAGCAACAAAATTATGAAACAGTGATTAAGTTGTATGTAATAGGGACTCTTAAATCTGCACGTCGACATAGTGGACTGCTAAGTGAGACGTCATTTTAAAGGCACTGGCGTTGCGCATGCGTCACATCGTCTCTGTCGTCGACTATCAGAATCGAGAAAATGCGTCCACCTTGATTTTCCCATCGTCCTAAATCTAGAACGCCGTGAACTTGTTTTCATATATGTGACGTCATTTTAAGCCTCAAGTTCTCTATTCATTTCCCATTCTCATAAAATCCTTTTTCATCCCTGGTGCGTGCTTATTTTTTTAGGTGTAAGAAGTGCCCCATTTTCACCTCTGATAATTAGCCTTTGTACTTTGACACGTGCTCCTTTTCTTTTCTAATAAGTGTCTTAAGCCTTTCGATAAGTGTCCCCTTTACCTCTCATCATTAAATGTGCCCCTAATTTTAAGCGACTGTAAACGGTTTCCCCCAAAGCTCGCTCGCTCGTAGTTATAGCCTAGATGTTAAAATTATGTAACTTGTAAAAGGTCTTTTCAGTCTTCCATTATGAGAATGTTCTTATAATCCCATCAGGATTGGGTTTTTCCTCTTTATAAGATGTAATTTTTCGCACTGCGACCTCACAAATCTTAAACATTTTCCTCGCTCGCTTTGCTCGATCACAAATGAATTTTCAGACCATCACTTCCATTTGCAAAGTATGATGCTAACCTGGTAAGCAATATCTTATATGATGTATGAAGAGAAACAAATAATGAAATCATCCCTGATAATGTGATAAAAATATAAGGGTATATACCAATGTAAACAAAAATGTATATTTTCGCTTTGAGATTTCCCTTTGAAGGTGCCCTTTTTTATGCCTCTCCCCATTTTGGAAGTCGCTCCGCCGCCTCTGCCTATAATATTTTTTTTTAAAATTTGCTTTCCCATCCTTTGACAATATTTCCAAGATATGCCGGATATCGCTATTATAAAATCCTCCATTGATAATATAATGTTTTCTATAAATTGAATAAATAACCATCATGATAAATGGCAACAAACTAGTGCAAGTCAACCACTTCAAGTATCTAGGCAGTGTGCTGACTGAGGATGGCAAGTCTGGCAAAGAGGTCAATTTGCGCTCAGCATTGGCAAGAGCTGCCTTCACTCAACGACAAGATATCCTTATGAGCCACAATATTGACCTGAGCTTGAGAAAACGTCTTGTGAAGTCTTTAGTATGGAGTGTACTGTTATATGGAGTAGAGACGTGGACACTTGCCAGGAAGGACATTCAGCGATTGGAAGCGGTCGAAATGTGGTGCTGGCGTAAACTACTAGGTGTGTCTTGGAGGGACAGAGTTACGAACGAAGAGGTGTTGCATCGAGCTCAAGAAAAGCGGGTGCTGCTTCAAACGATTGGAAAGAGACAGAAGAAATGGCTGGGACACATCATGCGGCATGATGATAGCTTGATGATCAGAGTCCTAGAAGGCCGTCTACATGGAAAGAAGTTGAGGGGAAGACCTCGTAAAGGCTTTCTAGATGATTTAATTGCGGAATGTGGAGCCACAGGATATGAAATGCTGAAACGTATGGCTAAAGACCGAAGTACTTGGAGAGACACTTGAAGTAGAACTCTGATTGGGTCACTGAACCTGTCATATACTGACAGATCACTATTGATGATGATAAATTGAATATTATTCTTATGTAATTCAATTCAGGTTTCAGTATTGTTTATTTTCATTTTGGTTAACAAATTCAAACCATTTTTACTCCTTTACTGCTGTTTTTTCGGGGGGGGGGCTTTTGAGGGGGCGAAAATGCGTTTGCCCTCCCCCCCCCCCCCCACACACACACACACATACACACACACACACTTCCGGCGCCTTTACCCCACCCATATCCGCATATTCAGGTTACTACTTGGTAACAAATGCCATCCAGCTCTACGGCTTCTGACCCTTTTCTGTGCGATATGGAGACACAAAATCGGACGTGCCTTACCATTAGGCCTATAAAAAAAAATATGTTGTATTGCCCTTTGCGACCGACCCCTACATTTTTTAAACTACAGTCGGCTTTAAAAAAAGAAGTAATAAAAGCATTCAAAACTGAAAAATATCAGCCCAAAGAGGGAGACAAAAACACACAAAAAAGTATTAAAAAAACAAAATAGACTTCCGACCGACCGACCCATGTTTTGGCACCTAAAGGGCAATACAACAACTTTTTTTGTTTAGGCCTTACTACGACGATCTGTCAAGTGTCACTGCCAACTCTGTTCATTCCATGGATAAAGAGTTCAGCCTTCTCGTACAGTTACACACTCTTGGTATACTACAGTTAAATGTCGGATCATGCATTTGATATCGCTATAGATCCTTTCTTGAAGGAATGATTCCTTTTTTTGGCCTGCACTCGGGGACTTCATTCACCAACACATCTGATTGTATAATAAAAACATTCGTGAGCAAATTTCTTCCTGCTTTAAGCTGTGGCAGTTTAAATGCTAGAGGTAAAGATGCCAGCGTTGTAAAATCAGAGGTTTAACATGCCAGACAGAGCTAAACTGCCGAAGGTAAAAATGTCAGAGGTAAAAATGTCAGAAATAAAACTTCCAGAGGTATTAATGTCAGAGGTAAAAGTATCAGAGGTAAAAATGCTAGAGGTAATCCTATGATTATAATTGGTTTAAAAATGGCAGAGATAATGATGTCAGAGTTAAAAGTATCAGACGTAAACCTATGATTATAATTGGTTAACAAAAATACTATTTAAAATGGTATTAATGATTCTTTGGAGTAAAAACGTTAAGTACCGTAAAACGGCATACACTGTGCTTTAATGATGACAAATTTGTAGGAACAAAACATTTTCTGTTCAAATGTACACATGTGCATCAATTTTTCCTGGATAATACAGTACTGCAAAACATTATATGTGCTTCATACCGGCAGGTAATTTAAAATTCGATTATTTTAAGTTAACCTCTTTTTGTTTGCTATTTGTTATAAATTAACTTTAAGGTCACGTTTACTGTTATGTCAGATTCACAATTAGTTCATATTAACTGTGAGAACAGATTTACTGTGAGGTCAGATTTACTGTTCGGTTAGATTAACAATTAGGTCAGGTCTACTGTTAGATAAGATTTACCGCTAGGTCAGATTTACTGTTAGGTCAGATTTACTGTTTGGTAAGATTTACTGTTTGGTAAGATTTAACGTAAGTTCCGAATTACTGTTAGGTCAGATTTACTGTTCGGTTAGCTTTACAATTATTTCAGATCTACTGTTAGATAAGATTTACTGTTAGGACAGAATTACTGTTTGGTAAGATTTAACGTAAGTTCCTATTTATTGTTAGGTCGGATTTACTGTTCGGTTAGCTTTACAATTAGGTCCGATCTATTGTAAGATAAGATTTACCGCTAGGTCAGACTTACTGTTATGTAAGATTTACTGTTAGGTCAGATTTACTGTTTGGTAAGATTTAACGTAAGTTCCGAATTACTCTTAGGTCGGATTTACTGTTCGGTTAGATTTACTGTTAGGACAGATTTACTGTTAGGTCATATTTACTGTTTGGTTAGCTTTACAATTAGGTCAGATCTACTGTTAGATAAGATTTACTGTTGGTTCAGATTTATTATTAGGTC
This sequence comes from Strongylocentrotus droebachiensis, assembly GCA_035222895.1. Classification (NCBI taxonomy): domain Eukaryota; kingdom Metazoa; phylum Echinodermata; class Echinoidea; order Camarodonta; family Strongylocentrotidae; genus Strongylocentrotus; species Strongylocentrotus droebachiensis. The sequence goes on from JAVYIG010006558.1 coordinate 68,506, forward strand.
AGATTTACTGTAAGGTCAGCTTTAATGTTGGGTCAGATTTACTGTTAAAGCTAGCTTTAATGTTAGGTCAGATTTACTGTTAGTTCGGGTAAGGTTAGGTCTGAGGTTAGACAATTAAACAGCAGGAATAAAATTAAAGGTAATAAAAAGTTTGGGTTTGGGGTCATGAATGTGGTTCAAACGAACATATTGCAAGCATATGCGATTTTACGATATTCAATGATCGTTGTCGCGGATAGAATCGAGTCTAAAGGGATGAAATTGGAAATAATAAACTCGTTATGCTGTATAGCTCCCTCTCAAGACTGATATCACTTTAGCTTTAAAACAATGTTTCTTGACTACAATCGACCGATGTACTATTGCCGTTTGGAAATTATATATCAGAACTGCATATTCTGAGATTTTCACGGTCGCAGTTACCATGGAATGGCCTTAAAGGCGCTATTGTAAATTTTGATTATTCAATTTGCTCGAAAGCAGAAATGTTTTAGAGGCTAAACTTTGTTATAAAATGTGTAAGGAAATTGCGAATTGGAAGTAGGGACAAAGGTAGAGCTGTTCCACCTGTGCGTAACAAACTTAGTTCATACATGTGCTATGGGATACCGAAATATATTTATATTTTTAAATCTTATGTTGCTGCAGTGGTTCTTTAGGATGGTTGATACGAGTTGTAATTGAACAAAGATTTATTTTCATCCTAACCATTGGCTCTTTGTTCACTTTTCCATAACTTTAATTTATAGGCCTGTTTTTATGCATGGTTGTAATGTATTTTTAATACTAATTTAGATGATATCAATCTTTCTTTGGAATAAAAACGTAGAGCGCCATAAAACGGCATGCATTACGCTCTGAAAATAAAAAAAATGTTGGAACTAAAATTACTAAATACACTCATAGACTATTTTTTTTGGGGGGTGCACATAAAATATACAAATAATATTCCTTGATAAAACAATACTGCAAAACAGTAAACGCGCTAACTACACGCAGGTAAATTAACATTTTATAATTTTGCGTATAAAGCTCGTTCTCTGGTTATTTGTTATAGATTTACTGATAGGTCAGATTAACTATTTCGTCAGATTAACTTTTGGATCAGATTTACTGTTATGTCAGAATTACTTATGGGATAGATTTACTGTTAGGTAAGATTTACTGTTTACGTTTTCTCCCGGCCTCTTTCGAGTAGATGAAACTCGACTTGTCCCGTCAAATTGCGCTTCAAACGCACCCGTTTTTGGAAAGCTCTGTAATAGGTACACCAGAATATACAAAGGATATTACAATCACGAAAAATAATCCAATGGCCATTCTAGAAGTCCAGTGGAAATACGAATGTGAACGGGTCTTTTTGTTAGTTGATTGTGTTGTAAGTGTGTTGCTGTCGATCGTGGTATTACTATGGGGTGGGGAGGAATGTTGTACAGGAATAGTAACGGGACAGGTTTCTGCAGTCTGAAAAGGCTGAAAGGCCACTTTCATGAGGAACCTTTATGAATTCCTTACAATCACAACCTTCTTCAGGATGGTCCGATCCGATCAGTTTGTACAGGATTGAGTTTGGGTGGTGATAAAATAATTCATTAATTTCACTTTTTCAAACTTGCATAATTAAGAACATATTTATTGAGCTAAAAGTGTTTGTACATGACTAAAATCATTACTGTCGTATAACAACAAATTATTTCAATCTGGACAGCAGAAATCCAGATTTACACCAACAACAAAAAAATTCAGGTTCTGGGTTTCTCTTTTACTTTTCTTCAAGGCTATGTGAAAGATACCAGTAGCCAGAATCAATTTATTGTTACCCTTTTAGTGATGGTTCTGCTTAATGTTAAATAATTTCATGAATATTATTGTAAAATCATCAATTAATAAATTACACATGAATTGTTAATGCATTACAGAAGCCACAAATAATAAAACAGATATTCAATCATTTGTTTTGGTAATTTTATTTTTATTTGTAAGGCAAGACATTCAGTATTTAAAAAAATGTTTAGTACAAATAACATGACAATTTCAGAAATACAAACACAAAAAGAAAAATACAAGACATATGACTCTTAATAATATAGTAACATTGATGGGATATGATGAATGCTACATATGTTAACTGAGCACTAAATGGTATAAGCGTTATACCAAACAACAGAGAACTGAATGGTATGAGCGTTATACCAACCTACAGAGCACTAAAAAGTATAAGCGTTATACCAATCTACAGAGCACTAATGGTATAAGCGTTATACCAACCTACAGGGCACTAAAGGGTATAAGCGTTATACCAATATACAGAGCACTAAATGGTATAAGCGTTATACCAATCTACAAAGCACTTAAAAGTATAAGCGTTATACCAATCTAGAGAGCACTAAAAAGTATAAGCGTTACACCAATGTACAGGGCACTAAATGGTTAAAGCGTTATACCAATTTACAGAGCACTAAATGGTATAAGCGTTATACCAACCTACAAGGCACTATCCGTATCAACCTTACACAAATATAATACAAAACAAATTATTAAAACACTTACAAAACGCTCTCACAACACCTACAAACATGGACCTTTACAAATTATACGTCCAAAAGACTTCATAAAAAACATATTTACGCACAGCCAGCTTCGACCTTCAAGCTGTCTATATCTGCAGAGCACATAATACACATCAAAAGGCAGTATACCAAACTCCCCCGAAATCTTACTATACACTTGACTCGGTAACAGGAAAAATATAATACACAATACAAAATAACTATAATTAGAAGGCACAAAATTAAAGCTGTATCGCATGTGCGTAACAAAAAATGTGGGCTTTTTGTGTTATGGGGGACAGAAATATAAAAGAAAACAAATCTTATGTTGCATAATGCGGTGAAACTGAAGGGTACTTTTTTATTTTTACAGTTGTATGCAAAACGAGGATATATTTGCACATTAAAATATTCCATCCTCAGCGTCGTCTCTAGTCCAGAATCTGGCCTATTTAATTTTGATCTCCACCACACAAACGCTACCTCTCCCTACTTACTTGCTACAAGCCGATGATGGCGTGATCATTAAATTAAGACGCCCGGTTAATGTTAGGTCAAATTTAGTGTAAGGTCAGAATTACTGTTGGGTCAGATTTACTGTTCATATTTTCTCTTGCTAGTCGATGAAACTCGACTCGACCTGTCGAATTGCGTTTTAAACGAACCTGTTTTTTGAAAGCTCTGTAATAGTACACCAGAAATACCAATAGGATTAATATCACAAAAAATAGTCCAATGGCCAATCCAGAAGTCCAGTGGAAAGACATATGTGAACGGGTCTCCTTGGTAGTTGCTTGGGTTGTAAGTGTGCTGCTATTGATTGTGGTAGTGCTCTGGAGCGGGGAAGAATGTTGTAGAGGAGTGGTAACGGGATAGGTTTCTGCAGTCTGAAAAGGCTGAAAGGCCACTTGAATTCATGAGGAACCTTTGCGAATTCCTTACAATCACAACCTTCTGCAGGGTGGTCCGATTTGATCAGTTTGTACAGGATTGAGTTCGGGTGGTGATAAAATGACTCATTCATTTCACTTTTTCAAACTTGATTTTTGTTTTCTTCCAGGTTGCATAAGAACATATTCATTGAGCTAAAATTGTATTTACATGACTAAAATCGTTACTGTCGTATCCGTATCAACCTTACACAAATATAGAACAAAACACATTATTAAAACACTTACAAAACGCTCTCACAAAAAATACCTGCAAAAATGGAACTTTACAAATGATACGTCCAAAATGACTTTACAAAAAAACATATTTACGCACAGCCAACTTCGACCTTCAAGCTGTCTAGATCTGCAGACTACATAAAACACAACAGTAAGGCAGTTTATAAGATAATGACGTTGATCCTAATCAAACGATTGGTTGAAACCGTACACGTGACCAGGCATTTATTTTGCCTAACGCGTAATTTGGATAATGACCGGTCATTATCCATTTCTAATGACCGGTCATTAAGTATAATCATGTTACAAAATATCATTTTATAAAACAAATAAAACATAATCTTATAAAACAAATAATACACATCATTTTGTTCGGGCATTAGTACAATTCGGTACCTTCAAAACAGTCCAAACACCCTGGGCTACCGCCTCGGGTGTGTTGGGTTGTTCCAAAAGTACCTTGTGTGGATAATTCTTACTAATGCCCTCATTGCTGTGTATTATTTGTATATTATAAAATTCTCCCGAAGTCTTACTGTACACTTGACCCGGTAACCGGAAAAATATAATACACAATACAACATAACTATAATTTGAAGGGACAAAATTAAAGCTGTATCGCATGTGGGTAACAAAAAAAATTGGGCATCTTTGTGTTATGGGGTACATAAATATAAAAGAAAACAAATCGTATGTTGCATAATGCGGTGAAACTGAAGGGTGCTTTTTTTTTTCTTTTCTTTTTTACAGTTGTATGAAAAAACGAGGACATATTTGCACATTAAAATATTCCATCCTCAGCGTCGTATCTTATTTCACTTTTCCATAAGTTCAATTTATATACCTTTAATTATATTTAGTTGTTCACACAAATACCGATTGAATGGTATTAATGATTCTGTGGAGGAAACAAAACGTTAAGCACTGTATAACGGCCTGCATTTTGGTTTGAAAATTAAGAATTTGTGAGAACAAAATATTCATAGACTTGTTTTTGTTTAAATTTACACATACATGTACATCGATATTTCCTGGATTATACAGTACTGCAAAACACTAAATGTGCTACCTGCACGCAGGTGATTTAACATTTGATCATTTCAAGTAAACCTCTTTCTTTGGTTATTTGTTATAGATTTACTGTTAGGTCAGACTTACTGTAAGGACATATTTACTGCTAGGTCATATTTACTGTTGGGTCAGATTTACTGTTGGTTCAGATTTACTTTTTTGTCAAATTTACTGTTGGTTCAGATTTACTATTAGGTCAGATTTACTGTTGGTTCAGATTTACTGTTGGTTCAGATTTACTATTAGGTTAAATTTACCATTAGGTCAGATTTACTGTTGGGTCAGATTTACTATTAGGTCAGATTTACTGTTGGTTCAGATTTACTGTTGGTTCAGATTTACTATTAGGTCAGTTTTACTGTTGGTTCAGATTTACTGTTTTGTCAGATTTGATGTCAGGTCAGATTTACTGCTAGGTCAGGTAAGGAAGGTCTCTTTTTAGGTTTTTTTGTTAAAGATTTACTATCAGTAGCCGGATTTACTGTTGGTTCAGATTTACTATTAGGTTAAATTTACTATTAGGTCAGATTTACTGTAGGGTCAGATTTACTATTAGGTCAGATTTACTGTTGGGTCAGATTTACTATTGGGTCAGATTTACTATTAGGTCAGATTTACTGTTGGTTCAGATTTACTGTTTTGTCAGATTTGATGTCAGGTCAGATTTACTGTAAGGTCAGCTTTAATGTCAGGTCAGATTTACTGCTAGGTCAGGTAAGGTTAGGTATCTTTATAGGTTTTTTGTTGTTAAAGATTTACTATCAGTAGCCGGATTTACTGTTGGGTCAGATTTACTTTTATGTAAGATTTACTGTTACGCTAGCTTTAATGTTAGGTCAGATTGTACTGTTAGCTTAAATTTACTGTCAGGTCAGATTTAATGTTAGGTCAAATTTACTGTAAGGTCAGAATTACTGTTGGGTCAGATTTACTGTTCATATTTTCTCTTCTTCTAGTCGATGAAACTCGACCCGTCCTGTCGAAATGCGTTTTAAACGAACCTGTTTTTTGAAAGCTCTGTAATAGTGCACCAGAAATACACATAGGATTAATATCACGAAAAATAATCCAATGGCCATTCCAGAGGTCCAGTGGAAAGACATATGGGAACGGGTCTCCTTGGTAGTTGCTTGGGTTGTATTTGTGCTGTTATTGATTGTGGTAGTGCTCTGGAGTGGGGAAGAATGTTGTAGAGGAGTGGTAACGGGACAGGGTTCTGCATTGGTATCTGAAAGGCCACTTTCATGAGGAACCTTTGCGAAGTCCCTACAATCACAAAGTTCTGCAGGATGGTCAGATCTGAATGAACAACAGAACACAGGATAGGTGTGTCTAACCCAGAAGATATGCCGTAAAACACTGTCAGTTTCCACAGGATTGAGTACGGGTGGCGACACGACGCTATCTTGGAAACAACCAATCTGCCCCGGGAGAGTCCCTACAGCAGCTGTGCAGGACAATGCGCTCCAGTCTTCAAGGGTGTAATCGTTGGTCAATTCGCAAGATGCCTTTCCTGGTGGGTAATCGACATCCAACCCAATCCTGGGATATTCTGGGAGCAGCTGACCATCTTTGTAAACCTGACAGATGAATGTACCTGCATCAATTCGATTCACATGATTGATAGTAAGACGCAATGAACAATTACCACCACTTCCACTGTTGTTGTTCTCCACAATATTATATCTGCCTTCTTGATCTGGAGTCAAGAGAGGTTCTGAGCTTGTTGATCTGTAAAAGGGAGTTTGGTACCCATGCTGTAAGGTGACGTCTGTGCTGTCACATGGGTACTTGAAAGTAAGGTTGGCTGGCTCTCCTTCTATTAAGTTAATCATGGAAGACCCTCTTGAGCTTGGTGTGAGAAATATAGCAAGTATGCAAGCGAAGCAAAGGCTCTTCAACTCCATATTAGAACTCAATGGGCTTTTTGATTAATTATATAAAGACATATAGCAATTATTGCAACAAGGTGATTTGTTATGTTGATACAATTAAATATGATAAGTAACAATTAGTTTAGAGTCCAGATACGTGCAGTCAAAAGTGGCCACCTCTCTATAGAGACCATGTAATATGTCTCCCTCGAGAATGAAATGTCCGTTGTCTCAAAGTCCGAGGTTCCCCATTGAAGCCAATACCTTTTCAGATTTTAGAGTCGGTTGTGTCTCCATAGCTTATCAGCAACTTGCTCTTCGAGCGTCTAGTGCATCAAATTGTTCACTTTTATGCTGTGTTATTTGTAGTAGATCTGCAAGTTTAAAAACAAACAAAAAGAGGGGTTATATAGCCACGTATTTAGAACTCCACATAGAGTCATCTAAAACTGAATAAAAAAAAAACGCTACAATCTCGAAAATGGTCAGTTTTAATTGTCGTGTTCCTCAATGGTAGAGGAACACCTGGGACATTCCGGATGTACTGAGCCGTTGTACACATTTCAACATTCAAGATACATCAAAATTATGTACAGTCGAGGCCTATAATATTTTTGGAAAAGAGCAAGGATTATTTTTGACAAAGCTAATTTAGTAAGAATATGCCATACCTTATGTTTTATATTTCAGAAAGAGATAAATTACTGAGGTATGAACAATTATGATAAATTTATTTGTTATCAATTGTACATGTATTATGATTACCCTGTTTTATGCACATTTTATGTAAACATTACATTACTGTATTGCACATTGTATATGTTGATATTAATAAACCGAAATTGGAAAACTTAATCTTACCTATAAACTGTAACAGGAAATTCACAGAGCCGATCACTACATGCATGCTGCATGTATGAGTCAGATATGTGAACATAGTGTGTGTTTGCTTGACTTCGCCCACAGAAGAATGGGTCGTATAGCGATCTAAATTTGTCTACGACAAATATAATTCTTTGAGTAAAATCACTGACATGTATCGGTGAACTTTAAAATGCAATTATTTTGGCCCAAAATGTGTGTGTGTGAATACCTAGGGAATGAGTCACGCAACAGTCATTTGTACAAGTGTGGCTGCAACCCTGCACCTCTATGTACACAGAATAAGAATAACCTCTGAAATAAATATGTTCGTTGATTCTGTGCTGGCTTTTTTTTTTTTTTTAAGTGACTTCGTTCAAGCATCCCAGCTCCAAATCCAAACATTAAAATACTATGATACCTACAAAAAGAAAGAGAAAATACTTTTTTAGTAAAACAATTCTACAAAGAATACAGTGAACTATTAAAGCGGTGATTGTAAGATGATCTGAGGGAAAAACTACGACTAAGAACATACTTCATAGCTGCGAATATGATAAACTCAATAAGAAAGGAACCAATGTTACATGTATCAAATATTGAAATGATAAAGCTAGTAGACTATACTGATTTAACCAGAAATAAATATACATTATCATGTTTAGGCTACCGACAAATGTGTAATCTATAATCCTTACCATACCTCAGAGAACTTTACTGTACTACGAAGAAGCATCACTATATGGACTTGAGAAATGGTGGAAAGATGCCTCAGATAAATATGATGACAACCCCAACCAAACGAAACCATGGATAGGAACAACAGTCTAAAGACTGAATAATCCTGGATCAAGTGAGTTACAAGTGAGTATATATTACATTAAACAATCTACAAACAAATTCTGCCTAAATGTTGAGTATTGTAAAACACAAAATGCGCAATGAAATCAACTCAATCCTAGCGAACTCTACACTGACATAAAATGAAAATACATAAAACAAATACATAACTTACATAAATTTTAGTTCATGATTACGTTCTCAGTAGATCTTTTAAAAAGAGGAACAAATATATTTACATTATTATTATCACCAAGTCTTAAAACTAAATACCGGTAGTGGTAAAATTGCGGTTCAGGGGTTTTGGGTGCAAAATATCCATTTTATATTGTTTAAATATTGCCTTCAGAGGTTTAGATGGCAATACTTCAACCTAAATTCGCAAAAACAGAAATATATGCCCAAATGTTTAATGTTGAAGTTCATTAACGATATCAATCCAGGCCCGATCGATATGATAATTTACCAAATATATAAATTAGTAGGCGGTTTACCGGCAAAATTTGAATCATCACGTATTTAGTCAAAACATATTCTTTCACATGATTGGTAAGATCTTCCATTTCATTTTTTGAGAGGGGGCGTTTCCAAAACTGGTCTATACCTTTAATTTCATTATACGAACAAATTATTTATCTTCTTCCAATTCAAGAATATTAACAGAAAAGTACAGCAAAGTATGAATGAAGAGAAAACTCACTACTTGGAGGCTTTGATCACCTTTGCACACTCTGTGCTAACTTCAATCAAGGAAAACGCACTTTTTGTCTCGCCTGCATTACGCAATTTGATATGATGAAAAAAATTTGAGGTTGGGACATTATTTATAGGCTAAATTGAATCACTTCATTAGCTCTACAAGATACAAACGTGACCTTATTTTGGCGGTAATCCATCAATCGGTTATTGTGATAACGCGATCACGAGCTATTTTTGCATACATAATGAGCCCTGTGACCTTTGACCTCGTGACCCCAAAATCTAATCACTTCATTAGCTTTGCAAGGTACATACATGACTCAAGTTTGGCGGTATAATCAAGCGATCGTTTCTTGTGAGGTAACGCGATCACGAGAACGGGACGTACGAACGTACGGACGTACGGACGGACAACCAGAAAACATAATGCCCCCGGCCCGGCCCCCCCCCCCCCCCCCCACTCATGACTTAATCAATGATTTGTCCGAACAACATGCAAACTATTCTGTTAATACTTCTAATCCTGATAATTTGTTAATTTTTCATACAGTAAATGAAGATGATGTTTTAAAGGTAATACTGAAGTTAAAAAACAAGAAATCTGTTGGTGTTGATGGTATATCCACATTTATCTTGAAAACTTGTGTAAACGAATTGATCGAATCTATAACATATTTAATTAATAAGTCGATTTTAGATGGTAAAGTACCTACATCATGGAAGATAGCTAAGGTAATCCCTCTACATAAAAAGGGGACAAGTCAAATCCTGATAACTATAGACCAATTTCTCTTCTTCCTTGTATTTCTAAAATCCTCGAAAAAATCGTCCTAATTCAGCTACTTAAGTTCATTCAAGTAAACAAAATGTTAGTTCCTGAGCAATCAGGATTTAGAGCTAAGCACTCAACCACAACGGCATTGTTGAAAGTGACTGACGACTGGCTCCAAGCCATGGATAACGGACATTTTACCGGGGCGGTATTCACCGATTTACATAAAGCCTTTGACATGGTCAATCACGAGCTACTTTTATCTAAGCTAGCTCGGCTTGGTATAGTTGGTAAATCTTTGGACTGGTTTTCAAGTTATTTGTCGAAAAGAAAAATCACTACTTTTTTAAATAATACATTTTCGGATGAATATTATATTAACAACGGGGTGCCCCAGGGGAGTTTGATTGGGCCAATTCTCTTTGTATTATTTATTAATGACTTAGCTTCTGTATTTGACAAATGTGCTTTTCACTTTTATGCAGATGATACTGTTTTATATTTCTCTGATAAAGATCCAAAAGTTGTTGAGACAACTTTGAATTCCGAACTTACCAAAGTGAGTAAATGGATGAATAGAAATAAGTTGAAAATAAATTGTACTAAAACTGTATGCATGTCTTTTGGAACAAGACAAATGCTAGCAAGGCACGATGTTTTAAATTTAAGAATTCAAAATACGTATATTAAAAATGTAGAAACAGTAAAATACCTTGGAATTATTATTGATAAAGAGCTTAAGTGAATTTTCATATTGAACAAATGTGCTCTAAAATTGGTAAAATGATAGGTTTTCTTGGTAGACTGAGACATTCTGTAAATGAATCTATTTTAAAAATTGTTTATTCCTCAATTAGTCTTCCCCATTTTGATTACACCGATATAATCTGGCAGTCTGCCCCCAAAAAATATCTAGATATGTTGCAAAAACTTCAGAACAGGGCAGGAAGAATCATTTTGAAAATAAATCCATACTCTCATATTTCCACTTCTCATATCCATGAAGTTTTAAATTGGAAATTACTAAGTGTCCGCCAAGAAGAACATATATATATTATGATGTACAAAATTTTAAATAATCTTATTCCTGAATATATCAAACGTCCCATACCAATCAAAACAGACAGGTATTTTTTCCGTTCTATAGGTAATCTAAGTCTCCCTAGACCGAAAACCAATAATTGTAAAAGAACATTTTATTACAGAGGAACTTCATTGTACAACAAATTACCAGCTAATACCCGTAGTGCTTGTACGATTCAAAATTTCAAATCCAATCTGACAATTTTTTTCACAATATCTTAGAAATGTGCTCAATAATCTGTTTACCTCTCTTTCATTTTACTTTATTTGTTGAGGGTTCGTGCGGTTCTGTATCCCTTATAAAATCCACTGAATTTGAATTATAAATGTAAATTGAATTTATTAGACTCGAAAATATATTATACATGTTCAGTTATATCGCTTATGTTTTGTTTAATGTAATGTTTACATTGAATTTATATAAATCTAATTTCCCCATGATTGTATAAAATATCTGATTTTTTTGTAACAGCTTTTTTATCTGGACCCCATGGAAGAACAGGCGTATTTTGTTAATACGCCTGAAATGGGCTATCCGCCGTATATCTCATTTATGTATGTACTTGTATGTTGTGATGATTTTATACGGAAATAAAAACAAACAAACAAACAAACTCAATCATTATTTAGGGTACGCATATGCTCGTTCCCTCTTTTTGAAAAAGAACCCCCTACCTGAGGACTGCCAATATTTTCGAACCCCCCTTTCGCGGGCATTTCGCGGGCTTTTCCTGCCTTGGAGACCCCCCTAAATCAGGAAAAACGCTCAATGTACCCCCCTAAATTCGGAATATTTTCTCAGGAGTCCAAAGAGATGAGAGAAAAAAAGAAAAACCACCCCCTTTTTAAAGAAATCTCCGGGTGAAAAGTCTAATACACCCCTTTTTTTACAATTCTCGGGCCGGACTTTGTCGCACGAAAAGTACCCCTTTACCGGACATTTTGGCAACATGCATGCGGTCATTCCGACCTCTGAGTGGGGGGGGGGGGGCGGCTACTTTTTTGCGGAGGCATAAACAGTCAAAATCTTACCTCAGGTCAGGGAGGTGTTTAAACTTTCATATCCCTGCTCAGGTTAAGTTTTTTATGATGATGCCGCAACATAGTCTAAGTTTGATGACCTAAAATGACCATTGACCTTGACTTTGTGAACTGGAATTCTACTTAGGATTGGGGATAGCCTACTTGATAACCCTTTAGGCCAAGTTTCACTCAATAAGAACTCATACTAAGTATGAGTTTTTATTTCTTTTGTTGCTCTACTCAAACTGATATGTTCAGGCTTTTACAGAGGAGCACAGATGCTGGACAAGCTAATGTGACTCATTGTGTAGACCTATAGACTATTGTTTGTCTACTTAAAAGTTGATTTTGATCTAGCTTGACTAATTGGTTCCATTCAAACAATAAATGTTGTTCCCACTTTTGACATGATGACTATATTATTTACATTGCAGACTGCTGCAGTGACAACGGGATCAACGATATCTCGAGTCTGCTCGACGCTGTCGCTCGACTTGTCCGCTAAGTGTTTTACAAAACCTTCTTTGCCAAAAAGAGCGATAACTTCCCTAAAAGAGACTGGGCCGGCAAAAACAGATTTAAAAAAACATGATAACGTTAATTTTACCTTTTCTTAACAAAAAAATAAAAATGCCCCCCCCCCCCCCCTTTGCCACCAGCTGGATCCGCTCTTGGCATAACCTTGATACATATCGTATCACATTATTATTTGGTAAATAAATTGAAAAGCTGTGAGTCATAAAATATCTTGTTTTAGAAATAAATTCAGTATCTTCTTGATCAAATACAAATCTGATTGATCGTGTCAAAGACTACATTTTCAGCCAATAGTATCGAAATCATGAATTTGTCTCTTATAAACGTTTTGTTCAACGGGTTGTCCGCTTATTAACATAGATCAGAGAATCGCGCTTGTCCCAAGGATTTTATGAAGAGAACTATTTGTTTTTTGGGGGCGGGTGTCAGGGATTCTTGCATTCATGATTATACAATTGTGCGCTTCGGTCGCCAAAATTAATTTATGCTCACTGTGACCAGCTCATGAGACATTAGGGACTTTTAGATTTGCACGACGATCGAGAACGTGGACTGCCACGTGTGACATCCTTTTAAGGCAATGTGACGTCCTTTTAATTAGGGACTTTTAGATTTGCACGACGAGAACGTGGACTGCCACGTGTGACATCCATTGCCTTAAAAGGATGTCACACGTAGCGGTCCACGTTCACGTCGTGCAAATCTAAAGGTCCCTATCATTCCTTTTAAGCACATCTGATAGACGTTTTCAACTTCAAAAACATGTTTGTATGATTGATTTTTTTTGTAAATAAAACAAAAACTAAAAACTAAAACAATGACGTGCTTGATACTGGTGGACAGGGAATTATCTGCATGAAAGAAGATAGACATAGGTTACTGGCGTGTGGCCAATACGCGATTTAAGAGGAGGTAACAGGCCCGTATTGGTGGTCCTTTTAAGTTTGATAGATGTACATGTTAAATTCTCATCAAAAAGGGGGGGGGTCCGATTAGCTCTTTTCCCGTTGGCTTCCTCTACCTGTCTTTTTCGGCCCTTCGACCCCACCCTTCCTGTGCTTTCTTTTGTTAAATATTAATGATTATTGTCAATTGTTCTCACGCCTTAAGCTCTCCTCTTTTTTCTGCCTAACTTTTTTTAATGAAGTTTTCGACTTGAATTGTCATGTGTACATCATTATGTCATCAGTGCCATCACTTCTACTATTAAATGTGTGCAGGCGTTACTTATACCTTATTACATCTCATTTTTTTACTGTTCCAGCTTTCTGTTCAACTATATCAAAACCATCCAGTCTTGTCACTGTATCGGGCCTTACAGTGTATAAATAAATAAATACATTTTTTTTTTTATGTGCGATGGCATTCATGCTCAGATACTGTGCACTTTTCTACACCTTGATAGAGCTGACTCAATGATCACGTGATCTCATTGACACTCCTTTTTATACAAATGCAACCAACCACCTTCATCACCTTTCAAGAAAGACGGCGGTATCAAAATAAAATTTACAAATTCGTAGTGTGTTGCATTTGCCTCTCACGCACACACGCATACAGACACAAGTTTAACATCAACGAAAAGTATTAAAAGATACGGCTGGATTTGATTTAACGTATTATTTATTATTCATTTCCTTAGTTCAACTTGCATTTCCACATTGCATCAGAATATTATCATTAAGCTTAAATCGTATTTACATGATTGAAATCATTACTTTCGTATCAACCTTACACAAATATAATACCAAAAAATTACTAAAACATTAAAAAGAATTTGGGGAAACTCCTCTTTCAACCCATATATTAGTTGGAATTATTGACCCGTCATTATTGTGTACATTACTAACTAAGTTTATCCCTTTAACATGCATGCATCTTTTTTTTTAAACAGGGTTTGGATGCAACACAAATATAATGCATATTCCAATTATTTGATTAGTAACTTCTACATTTTTCTGGATGAATAAAATAAAAATAATCTTTTAACATTCCTTTATAAATTGGTAGTATGATCTTCCACTTGGGAGCTTGTTTTGGTTGTACATTACAATAACAAACTAGGTCACCAACATTATGGTTCAATAACTTATCAATGATATTACTACTTATGTTATTCATAGTTATCCACTACAACATTTGAGCTGCAAGCATTGTTTTAAGGTCGACCATATTGAGACCCCAGTCTTCTAAATCCCTTATATATTTTTTTGTATCATACCTTTACCTCCATTCCATAGAAATTTTGATATGATCCATTTTACACATTGGATGAAATATTCTAGGATATCTAGAACTGAAGCTACATGTTAATAAATGATTTTTGATGAGGCAAAAGTTTTTATTAAAAGTATTTTACCTGACAGTGTTAAATTTCTGTATTTCCACATATTAAAAATTGTCTTTATTTGTCTGATTCTATTTTCAAAGTTTACTTTCTTAGGTAAATATCTATTATATAATTTAAAAAATGGACTCATAATTCCTTCACTGGCTCTGTTGGCCACTTTATACCAAGTGGCATCTCATGACTAAACCTCTTTGAACCTAGCCACAAAGCTTGTGTCTTATTTACATTCAGTTTCAAACCTGACATCTTATCAAAATTATGCAATAACAAAAGTAACTGTTTAGGATATTCTATACCGTCTAAGACACATGTTGTATCGTCTGCATATTGAATAATCTTTACCTCGGCATTATTAACTGATATACCTTTTTATACTATCGTTAACTCGAATAAACGATGATAATGTTTCTTATCTTTATAATAATTTGTTAGGGTAACCCATTCATCAATACGTGGTGGTCTTCCATGGGGCCCTTAATAAACATGAACATTTTTACATCAAAAAGTATAACGTTTATACTGAACAGTTAAAATAAAATTCCATAGTACATTTAGAAAGATATAACACAGCAATTATAGAACTTTTATACTATCGTTAACTCGAATAGACGATGATAATGTTTCTTATCTTTATAATCATTTGTTAGGGTAACCCATTCACCAATACGTAGTGGTCTTCCATGGGGCCCTTAATAAACATGAACATATTTACATCCAAAAGCATAACGTTTATACAGAACAGTTAGAATAAAATTCCATAGTACATTTAGAAAGATATAACACAGCAATAATAGACGTGGCACAAACGAATACTCCTTTGCAAAATAATCATATATCATTATCTAGTTCAACTGTAATGATGTAAAATGATAAAATGGGATCGTAGTGGATCCCCCTGTCGCACCCCTCTCCCAATCGGAAAATATGCATATGTTTTTTTTTTCTTCCATTATTGATTATACAACTTCTTATATTTGTTTAAAGGGTTCTGACGTAACTAATTAAATTTGACCCAAACTGGAAAACATCAGAAATTTTCATGTAGAAAATTCCAATCTAGTGAATCAAATGTCTATTCAAAATTGAGAAAAAGCAAAATACCCGATATATTTTTAAGTTTGGTATAATCCATAATATTTGAAATCGTTCTCACAGACTCCCCTATATACCATCCTTTAACAAAACCAGTTTGGTCGGGATGAATTAGTTTTTCTTCTCTAGTGTCAATGATAAAGCTTTGGATGCAATTTTATAATCTACATTAAGTAATGATTTGGGTCTCCAGTTATGGATTTTATATCTGTCTTTGCATTCTTTTTTAAACAGAGTTATCACTTCTTGTCTTTGAGATGTTGACATTTCACCACTGCTCAAACCCTTATTCAGGACCTGAACAACAACTTTTCCTATAATATTTGTTTAATGTTAAAGGTATTACAAAGTTTTGGGAAATTTTGAAAATTGGGTGGATAGTGATTCTTTACAATTTGGATATATTTGGATGCCCCTGTGGATGTATTATAAGCTCAAGAAATTTTAGCCTCTCAAGCACTTCTGCTTTCGAGAAAAATTGAATATAAAAATTTACCGGTGCTCCCGGTAAATTTTGATAAATTTCAAATAGCGCCTACGGCCGTACAGTGGTAGCTGCGACCATGAAAATCTCAGAAGATATAGTTGTGATACATAATTTCCAAACGGGAATAGCTAATTGGTCGATTTTAGTCAAGCAATATTGTTTTATAGCTTGATTAATATCTTGACCTTGAGAGGGAGCTATACAACATAAAGAGTTTATTATTTACAATTTCATAACTTTAGACTCGATTTCAACCACGACAACGATCACTAAATATTGTAGGATCGCATATGCTTCCAATATGTTCATTTGAACCAAATTCATGACCCTATACCAAAACTTTGTATTACCTTTAAATACATTCACATGAGAAACCATCGTTACCTGGGCTTTTGTTTTGGGCCATTTTTCTCAGAGCATTAAAACATTCACCAATTGAAAGATTGCTTTCACACTGTACAATGTCGTCTTCTTCTAGACAGGGAATATTATGTACTATATATACATGTAAAATCATCTTAAGTATTCTTATCGAGTATTGACCTGTATACACCTACAACACCTACACGAATGAAATTTAACATAATATACGTTCTTTTGGGTGGTTTACACATTTTTACGTAAACGAGGATTTATTTGCACAATAAAATATTCCATCCTAATTGTCGGCTGTCATTTCACTCTTCAATAAGTTTAATTTATAAACCTATAATTGTAATTGTTTGTAAAAAACATACTGATTAAAATGATATTAATAATTCTTTGGAGTAAAAACATAGAGCGCCGTATAACGACATGCATTTTACATTGAAAATGAAAAGTTTGTAGGAACAGAATATCTATAGACTATTCTTTTTTTTAATGTACACATAAAATTTTCATATTAATATTCCTGGATAAAGCAGTACTACAAAGCAATATATTGGCCAAATGCGCGCGGGTTAATTAAAGGCATCGTTAACAATGTGAAATTTTAGATGGCTGCACGGCCCTACGTGTTACCAGTGTCTGTGATGTGGTGTAATATTGAAGCCATACAAAAATTGCGCTTCAAAATGATCAAGAAATGCCTCAAAAAAGTAAATATCTTTGAGTGACCGGTTTTACCATACTCGTTTTCCCCATCAGACTGTAGTGATAAACCGTTAGGAAAACGCAAAATTTGGTTTCGATTTCCAATCATGAATATCTTGATAATCAGACAGGCGATCGGTTTATAAAAGTCATGGGGTTTCTGACCAACCTAAAGGCTTATAATTATTATTGCAACATTAGCTAAATCAAGGATTTTGTTTCGGAAGCTGAGACAAAGTTATCAATTCGCGTAAACCTCTATCTTTGGTTATTAGTTGTAGATTTACGGTTAGGTCACATTTATTAAGGTCAGATTAACTGTTAGGTCAGATTTACTGTATGTCAGATTAACTTTTAGGTCAGATTCAGTTTACTGTTAGGTGAGAATTACTGATAGGTCAGATTTACTGTTAGGTTAGATTTACTGTAAGGTCAGATTTACTGTTGGGCGTTAAAAAATAAAGATGTTGTATTGCCCTTTGCAGTCGACCCCAATATCTTGAAATCTAGAGTCGGGTTTTTACAAAAGTTTTCTTTTTGTTACCGATTTTTTTTTTTTTTTTTAATTCTGAAATATTTCAAGTTATTTATGAGACCAAATTATCAGCCATGAGATGAGAATGAAAAATAATAACAATAATAATAATGAAAAGAAATTCGACCAACCGATCCATTTTTGGTCACCGAAATTCCGAACATAATCAAATGTAATTATCGTCACAAAAAATAACACAAAACAGGCAAGCTCATCCAAATAGAAGTTAATATATTGTGAACAGGTTTCATTGGTAGTTGAATGGGTTGTACTTGTGTTGCTGTTGATTGTAGTATTGCTCTGAGATGAGGGAGAAGGTTGAACAGTAGTAGTAACGAGACAGGGATCTGCAGTGATATTCGATAGGCCATTTTCATGAGGAACCTTTGCGAAGTCCCTACAATCACATCGTTCTGCAGGATGGTCCGATCTGAATGAACAACAGAACACAGGATAGGTGTGTCTAACCCAAAAGACATGCCGTATAACACTGTCAGTTTCCACAGGATTGAGTACGGGTGGTGACAATACGCTATCTTGGAAACAACCAATCTGGCCCGGGAGACTCCCTAAAGGAGCTGTGCAGGACAGTGCGCTCCAGTCTACAAGGGTGTAATCGTTGGTCAATTCGCAAGAAGCCTTACCAGGTGGGTAATCGACATCCAGTACTTTGTGTACCTGGCAAGTGAATGTACCTGTGTCACTTCGATTCACGTGATTGATAGTAAGATGCAATGAACAATTATTACCGCCAGTTCCACTTTTGTTGTTCTCCACAATATATCTTCCTTCTGGATCTTGGGTCAAGAGAGATTCTGAGTTTTTTATTTTGTAAAAAGGAGCTTTGTACCCATGCTGTAATGTGACTTCTGTGCTGTCACATGGATAGTCGAAACTAAGGCTGGCTGGCTCTCCCTCTATCAAGGTAATGGACGAGCCTCTTGAGATTCCTGTGAGGAATATTGCAAATATGCAGGCAAAGCAAAGGCTTTGTTTCTCCATAGTATCTAGCTCTAAATGGCTTTTCGCGTGTCCAGTGCATCAAATTAGTTCACATTTATGCTGTGTCATTATTTTGTAGTCGTTCTGTAAGTTGGAAAAAAGAGGGGTTACATCCACGTATTTAGAGCTCCACATAGATCGAGTTACTAACCTGAATGAAAATACAACGTATATACAATCACGAAAATAATAATTGTTGTCGTGTTCCTCAATAGTTGAGGAACAACTCGGACATTTCGAATGTACTGAGCCGGTGTGCATAATTCAACATTCATTCAAGATACATCAATCAAAGTTCATTCGAGGCCTATAATTATGTTTGGAAAAGAGTAAGATTGTCAGTGATAAAGCTGAATAAGAATAAACCATATCTTCTTTCTGTCATTATATTTCATAGAGAAATAAATAACTGAATCGTAATCTTACCTATAAACTGTAACAGGTAACTCACAGAGCATTCACTATTATGCTGCATGTAACTCTGATGTGTGAACATCGTGCGGGTTTCCTTGACTGCGCCCACAAAAAATGAGACATGTAAATATGCTGATCTTTTGTCCACGGCAAAAACATTCTTTGAGCAA
This sequence comes from Strongylocentrotus droebachiensis, assembly GCA_035222895.1. Lineage (NCBI taxonomy): Eukaryota > Metazoa > Echinodermata > Echinoidea > Camarodonta > Strongylocentrotidae > Strongylocentrotus > Strongylocentrotus droebachiensis. Next base: position 88,108 of record JAVYIG010006558.1, read on the forward strand.
AATCACTGACATGACTAACGAGAATACACTACTAAAGAAACATACTTCTTGAATATCTGCAGGCTGTATGGAAAGCGACTTTTTTTTTCAAATTTACATTCCAACTCCAAATCGAAAGATAAAATAATGTAACACAAACAAAACAGAAAATACAATTATAGAGAAAAAATCCATGATGAAAACTAAGTGAGTTATGACTATAATATTCACACTGCGGACTGCTGCAGTGACAGAAAGATCAGGGACAAGCATTATACAAACATACAAACCAGAGGCGGTGCTCCCGGGGAGGGGGGGGGCAGGGGGCACAGTGCCCCCCTCTCACTTTTTCAAGTACCAAAATAGTGCCCCGTTTTACACTTAAAAGACTCCCTTTTACCTTGACCTTTTATCTTTTCACCTATGAAAATAGTCCCTTTCCATTCTGATGAATGCCCCTTTTCAAATGTGATAAGTGCCCCTTTTTAACTCTGATAAATACCCTTGTAACAATGATACGTGCCCCTTTTTCTTTCTTATAAGGAACCTATCCCTTTGTTATAAATGCCCCTTTTCACTTCTTATATATAAATGCTCCTATCATAATCTGATGGGTGCCTCTTTTCCGTCGACAAATGCCCATTTCATATTCTCAGAAGTGCCTTTTTTATCCCTGGTGAGTGCCCCTTTTTTAGGTGTAAAAAGTGCCCCATTTTTACCTCTGATAATTACCCGTAGTACTTTGACACGTACTCATTTTCTGTTCTAAGAAGTAAGTCATCCCTTTCGATAAGTGTCCCATTTTCCTCTCATCATTAAACGTGCCCCTAATTTCAAGCGATTAAAAGCAAAATCCCCGAAAGTTCGCTCACTACGGTCGCTCTCATTTATAGAAGTTATAATTATGTAACTTATCAAAGGTCTTTTCAGTCTTCTGGTATGAGCATGTGCTTATAACCCCACAAGGATTGGGTTTATCCTCTTTTTAAGATGTAATTTTTCGCACTGCGACCTCACAAATCTTAAATTTTTTCCTCACTCGCAAATAAATTTTCAGACCATCACACCCAACTGCAAGGTATGATGCTTAAGCTATATCTTATACGAGGTATATAGACACACGAATATTGAAATCATCATCGAATATTGAAATTATCTAAAACAAGCTCTACCTCAAAGTGCTAACCCGTATCCCACGAGATCAGTTTCAATGCATCAATTGTACCTTGCCAAACCCAGAACCGATTTTAAAAAAACAGACCTTCTCGTACACAGCAGCAAAGTTATTCAACTCACTACCCATACTTACCAAAATAATGTTCCGCCTCACTACCCATTTTTAAACGAAATGTCCACGAAATTCAAGTGAGTTAATTTTGCGATCGCTTACATGAAGTATTCCTACCACCTCTCTCTCTCTCTCTCTCTCTCTCTCTCTCTTTCGTTTACTCTCTCTCTCCTCTTCCATTTTCATCTAATTTCCTATTTGTATAAAATGTTTTTTATTGTATATTTTGTTTATTTTTATGTGTATTGTAAGATATTTATAATGTAATTTGTTTGTTACACCAGGGCTCTCTTGGAAAGCAGGCCTTGAGGCTTGAATGGGACCACCCTTCTTCTATAAAGAAGACATGAATAAATAAATAAAAAATAATGTAATCACAATCATGAAAATGTAGGGGTATATGTACCAATTTCTAAAAAATTGTATATTTTCGCTTTGAGATTTCCCTTTGTAGTGCCCTTTTTTTTCTCCAGAATTCTTTTTTTTTTGTTTTTTTGTTCACTCCCCCCCCCCCCCCAGTTTGGAAGTCACTCCGCTACCTATGATACAAACTGTTCTTATAAGGTTTCAGTGCCTTAACGAGTTAATAAAAATGTTATTTGTACATGGGCCTGCATCGGTCTATCATAGAAAAGTCACAGAAGATCGAAAAGTCTGTAATTACAGACCCGTGAGAATGACGACAATATCCATAAAGGTATTTCTCTAGATATTTTCCCTTTTCATGCATAACCTTGATACAAATTATCTCACATTATTGTTTGATAAATGTATTTTAAAACTGCACTGGAATAAAAAAATTAAAAAAAAATTAAAAAAAATATCTTGTTTTCATTAATTTCTTAAGTAGAAATAAAAATCAGATTCTTCTCTCTATTATATATGAGTTATATGGTATGACTTATGCCGAAAGGGTGGGTAGCGTCGCGTTGACTTGAACGTGACCATTCGTCCAAAGCCCCTCCCCCAGCCCCCCCCCCCCCCCCGTTTATGCGAAAGAGTGCGTTGGTGACTGGAACGCGACCATTCGTCCAAAGCCCCCCCCCCCCGGTTTGGCCGAAAGGGTATGTGACTAAGTTTCCACACCAGTCGTTTATAAGAGCATTTAAGGAATAGAAATTTAAGTCGTTTAAATTCAAATAATCAAAATAGAAACAGATTAAAAATTAAATAAAACTGGTTTTTACGTAGTCTTGCAGATCATATGTTTTCATGCAAACTGGATATTTGTGTCATTTGTGCTACCACTCTTTAGATTTGAAAACATTTTTAGTGAAATCAAGCCTGATAATCTGTTTTAGTTATTCAGGATAAAATCTGATTGATCATGACAGTGACTATATTTCTAGCCGATAGTAGCGAAATCATTAATTTGTCTCTGATAAATGTTTTGTTAAACAGGTGTCCGCTCAATTGACATACATCAGAGATTCGCGCCTGTCCCTCGGATTTTATGGAGAGAACTATTTTTTTTTTTTTTCGGGGCGGGGTTGGGGATTCTTTCATAGACATTCACGATATACACATGCGCTTCGATCGCTAAACTTCATTTATGCCCACTGGGAACAATTCATGATACATTATTCTTCTTTGTGCACATCTGAAAGACGTTTTCAACTAAAATATCATGTATGTATGATTGATTAAAAAAAAAAAAAAAAAAAAAACAATGACGTGCTTGATAGCGGTCGACAAGGAATGATCTGCATGAAAGAAGCTAGATATAGGTTACTGGCGTGTGGCCAATAAAAGATTTAAGTGGAGAACAGGCCCGTGTTGATGGCCCTTTTAAGTTTGATAGGTGTACATGTTAAATTCTCATTAGAAGAAAACGGGAGGGTTCCTATCAGCTCCTTTCACGTTGGCTTCTCCCTCTACCTTTCTATTTCGGCCCCTCTGTTGAATATTCATTATAGTCGATTGTTCTCACGTCTCAAGCTCTCCTCTTTTGTCTGCCTAATTTTGTTAATGAAGCTTCGACTTGAATTCTCATATGTACATCATTATGTCGTCAGTGTCATCACTTCTACCATGAAACGTGTGCAGGCATACTTCATACTCCATTACATCTCATTTTTTGACTGTCCGAGCTTCCTGTTCAACCCTATTTATCATTTATCACCCAGTGGCGGATCCAGGGGGGGGGGGCACAGGGGGCACGTGCCCCCCCCCCCCCCCCCCGGCCAAAAAAAAATGTTAAAATCAGCCCTAAATGTACTGAAAAACAGGACGTGCCCCCCCCCCCCCCCAATTTTATTTTTTATTTAAAATTTTAAAAAAATATGCCAATGGCTGACCTAAAAAGATGACCTTACCCCCCTCCCCCCCCCCCCCCCAACGGAGCAAAATGTTAAATTTAAAAATTTCGTGACCAAAAAAAAAAGGTGTCCTCTTAGTGTCCTCTTACCCCCCCCCCCCCCCCCAATGGAGCAAAATGTTAAATTTAAACATTTCGTGACCAAAAAAAAAAAAAGTGTCCTTTTACCCCCCCCCCCCCCCCCCCCCCCTCCCCCTCCCCCACTTTTTCAGCGGCTGGCTGAGTCGTTGCGATTTTTTGGGGGACTAACAAAAATATATTATGTTCTCTTTCCCACCGTGTGCCCCCCCCCCCCCCCCCGGCAAGAAATTCCTGGATCCGCCCCTGTCACCATCTCCATCCTCGCCGCGATTATTACCATTATCATAATCATCACTACTATCATCATCATCACCATCATTATCACCATTATCATAATTATCATCATCATCATCACTAGCACTTAATTATCATTTTTACACTCATCACTACAATCATCAATGGGGGCTTTTCGTTTGTGTAGACGAGGACGGCGTTCCCGTCCTCTAACGATGCGAATTGGCGTCAGACACCCGTCCTGTTCACTAGTTTATAACCCTTTTCGTTTTTAGCGACAACTATATTTATCAATATCGTTATCATCCAGTCTTGTCAGTGTATCGGGCTTTTACCTTCTATAAATAAATAAAATGTATCTTTTTTAATTGAGAGATGACATTCATGCTCAGATACCTTTCATTCACCTTGATAGAGCTGACTCAATAATCACGTTACCTTATTGACACTCCTTTCTATACAAATGCAATCAACCACCCTTATCACCTTTTAAGAAAGACGGCGGTATCAAAAGTAATTTTACAACGGTTTGTAAAGTTTGTGTTGTTCGTTGTGTATTGTGTTTGCCTCTCACGCACACACTCATACAGACACAAGTTTAACATCAACAGATAGTATTAAAAGATACGGCTGGATTTGATTTAACGTATTATTTATTATTCATTTCCTTAGTTCAACTTGCATTTTCAGATTGCTTCAGAAAATTATCATTGAGCTAAAATCATATTTACATGATTAAAACATTGTTTTAAGGTCGACCATCTTGAGACCCCAGTCTTCTAAATCCCTTACGATATTTTGTTTTGTATCATACCTTTACCTCCATTCCATAGAAATTTTGATATGATCCATTTTACACATTGAATGACATATTCTGGGATATCTAGAACTGAAGCTAAATACATGAATTTTTAATGATGCAAAAGTTTGTATTAAAAGTATTTTACCTGACAGTGTTAAATTTCTGCATTTCCACAATTTTAAAAATGTCTTTATTAGTCTGATTCTGTTTTTTCAAACTTTACTTCCTTAGGTCAATATTTATTATAAGAAAAACAGACTCCTAATGCGTTCACTTGCTCTTTTGGCCACTTAATACCAATTGGCGTCTCATTACTAAACCTTTTTGAACCTAGCCACAAAGCTTGTGTCTTCTTTACATTCAGTTTCAAACCTGATATCTTGTCAAAATTATGCAATAACAAAAGTAACTGTTTAGGATATTCTATACCGTCTAAGAAACATGTTTGTGTCGTCTGCATATCGAATATTCTTTACCTCGGCATTATTAACAGATAAACCTTTTTATACTATCGTTATCTCGAATAGACGATGATAATGTTTCTTATCTTTATAATCATTTGTTAGGGTAACCCATTCACCAATAAATAGCGGTCTGCCATGGGGTCCTGAATAAACATGAACATATTTACATCAAAAAGCATAACATTTATACAGAACAGTTAAAATTCCATAGTACATTTAGAAAGATATAACACAGCAATAATAGACGTGGCACAAACGAATACTCGTTTGCAAAATAATCATATATCATTAACCTAGTTCAACTGTAATGATATAAAATAATAAAATGGGGTCGTAGTGGATCCCCCTGTCGAACCCCTCTCCCAATCGGAAAACATGCATATGTTTTTTTTTCTTCCATTATTTACTATACAACTGCTTATATTTGTGTAAAGCGTTCTGACGTAACTAATTCAATTTGGCCCAAACTGGAAACATCAGAAAGTTGTATGTAGAAAATTTCACTCTAGTGAATCAAATGCCTATCCAAAATTGAGAAAAAGCAAAATACCCGATATATTTTTAAGTTTGGTGTAATCCATAATATCTGAAATTGTTCTCACATACCATCCTGTAACAAACCAGTTTAGTCGGGATGAATTAGTTTTGGAATAATCTTCTCTAGTATCCATGATGAAGCTTTGATGCAATTTTATAATAGTAATGATGTAATGGATTTTAAATCTGTCTTTGCTTTATTTTTCAAACAGAGTTATCACTTCTTGTCTTTGAGATGTTGACATTTCTCCACTACTCAAACCCTTATTCAAGACCTGAATAACAAATTTTCATATAATATTCAAAAATGTTAAATACCATTTACATGAGAAACCATCGTTACCTGGGCTCATGTTTTTGGCCATTATTCTCAGGGCATTAAAACATTCACAAATTCAAAGATCGTTTTCACACTGTACAATGTCATCTTCTATACAGGGGATATATGTAGTATATATACATGTAGAATCATCTTGAGTATTCTCATCAATTCTTGACCTGTATACACCTACATCACCTACACAAATGGAATTTAACATAATATATGTTCTTTTGGGTGGTTTATACATTTTTACATAAACGAGGATTTATTTGCACAATAAAATATTCCATCCTAATTGTCGGCTGTCATTTCACTCTTCAATAATTTATAAACCTATAATTGTACTTGTTTGTAAAAAACATACTGATTAAAATGATATTAAAGGGATAGTCTACCCCAGGATTTTCTTTAGCTGACGATATAGACCTAATAATACCATGAAGAATGATACAAGTCTCATTAAAATCCATGATCACATAACGAAGATATATCGACTTTTTTATCGAAAATCAGCCGCCCCCCAAATGCAAATGCGTTACATGGGCATGAAACGATCGCCAAAAAATAACCGATAGTATCGAAATTGTGACGTATGTTGCGAGTTGCCTTCTTATTTCGCAGACATTCACTTTCGCTTTCACTTTCATTCATGATTCGTCGTGTCAGTGCGATAACAGTGTACCGCGAGCGAAAGTGAATGTCTGCGAAATAAGAAGGCAGCTCGCAACATACGTCACAATTTCGATACTATCGGTTATTTTTTGGCGATCGTTTCATGCCCATGTAACGCATTTGCATTTGGGGGGCGGCTGATTTTCGATAAAAAAAGTCGATATATCTTCGTTATGTGATCATGGATTTTAATGAGACTTGTATCATTCTTCATGGTATTATTAGGTCTATATCGTCAGCTAAAAAAAAATCCTGGGGTGGACTTTCCCTTTAATAATTCTTTGGAGTAAAAACATAGAGCACCGTATAACGGGATGTATTGTACATTGAAAATGAAAAGTTTGTAGGAACAAATATCTAAAGACTATTTTTTTTAATTTTAAATGTACATATAAATATTATATGCAGTACTACAGAGCATTATGCGCCACATGCACGCAGGTAAATTAACATTTGATCATTTCGTGTAAACCTCCATCTTTGGTTATTTGTTGTAGATTTACTGTTAGGTCAGATTTACCGTTATGTCAGATTAACTTTTAGGCCAGATTTAGTTTACAGTTAGGTCAGAATTACTGTTTACTGTTAGGTCAGAATTACTGTTAGGTTAGATTTTACTGTTCGGTCAGATTCACTCTTGTATACTTAATTTCCCGAATTCTAGTCCGAAAAATATTCAAATGTAATCGTAAATATCATTGTCATCACCAACATTGATGCATAGTTAAAAAGCAATCTAAAAAAGAAGTTATAATACCAATAGGAACAGGTTTCATTGGTAGTTGCATGGGTTGTACTTGTGTTGCTGTTGATTGTAGTATTGCTCTGAGATGAGGGAGAAGGTTGAACAGTAGTAGTAACGGGACAGGGTTCTGCTGTGGTATTCGATAGGCCATTTTCATGAGGAACCTTTACGAAGTCCCTACAATCACAACGTTCTGCAGGATGGTCCGATCTGAATGAACAACAGAACACAGGATAGGTGTGTCTAACCCAAAAGACATGCCGTAAAACATTGGCAGTTTGCACAGGATCAAGTACGGGTGGTGACACGACGCTATCTTGGAAACAACCAATCTGGCCCGGGAGACTACCTACAGGAGCGGTGCAGGACAGTGCGCTCCAGTCTTTGAGGGTGTAATTTTCGCTCTTTTCGCTCTTTTCGCAGGTTGTCTTACCAGGTGGGTAATCAACATGCAACTCAATCCTGAAATATTCTGGGAGCAGCTGACCATCTTTGTGAAACTGACAAATGAACGCACCTGCGTCATTTCGATTCACATGATTGATAGTAAGATGCAATGAACAATTGTCACCACTTTCACTGTTGTCCTCCACAATGAATCTTCCTTCTGGATCTTGGGTCAAAAGAGTTTCTGAGTTTTTTATTTTGTAAAAAGGAGCTTTGTACCCATGCTGTAATGTGACTTCTGTGCTGTCACATGGATAAATTAAATTAAGGCTGGCCGGTTCTCCCTCTATCAAAGTATTCATGGACGAGCCTCTTGAGCTTGGTGTGAGAAATATAGCAAATATGCAGGCAAAGCAAATGCTTTTCAACTCCATGGTATCTAAGACTAAATGGCTTTTCGTGTGTCCAGCTAGTGCATCAAATTTGTTCACTTTTATGCTGTGTCATTTGTAGTCGATCTGCAAGTTGAAACAAAAAAGAGGGGTCAGAGCCACGCAGGGGCGTAGACAACGGGGGGGGGATGAGGGGGATGCATCCCCCCCCCCACCTCACAAGGTGGGGGGGGGGGGGGATGGCATGTACAATCATCCCCCCCCCCCCCCCCAGGTTTTGGGGAATGATATTTGCTTACTTAATAAGTCATAATGATGATAATAATAGTAATAATAATAATAATAACAATTATAATATTAATAATAATAATAATTATGATGATGATAATAATAATCCTCATCATTATTGTAATTGTGTTTATTGTTATTAGCCGCATTCACACGGTGAAAGCCAATTCAGACGGTAAAAAAAAGAAAATCTTACAACTTACAAGTATTTCGTGGTTATCTTGTGGTTTGGAAACCACAAGATAACCACAAGATTAAACAGGCGCGGATCTACGGGGTTTAAACCCCCCCCCCCCCCCTTGGGCGGCCCAAAAAACAAACAACAAAAAAAAGGGGAAAAAAAGAAGAAAAAAAAAAAAAGAAAAAAAAAAAAAGAACGCACGCTGGAGAGAAACCCTTTCAAGTGCAAATATTGTGAGAAGATATTCAACTCATCTGGTAACTTAACCAAACACATGATAACTCTGGATATAACTGTGTATTGAACTGTTACTTGATTTAAAAAGACGTTATCATGCACTGCTTTTTATGGTCTCCATTTTGTTAATAGATGCCAGGAAAACATCACTTACGGGGTTCAAATAAACACCCCCAAAAAAATCGGCTCGCCGCTTCGCGGCTCGTGGACGATGCTCCGCATCGTCATTATTTTGGTCACCCCCCCCCCCTTAGCAAAAAGCTAGATCCGCCCCTGGGTCATGCCCCCCAGGTGTACGAACCTGCCTACGCCACTGGAGCCACGTATTTAGAGCTCCACATAGATCGAGTTACTAACCTGAATGAACTACAACGCTACAATCACGAAAATAATAAATGATGTCGTGTTCCTCAACAGTTGATGAACAACTTGGTCATTTCGAATAAACTGAGCCGTTGTGCATAATTCAACATTCAAGATACATCAAAGTTCAGTCGAGGCCTATAATATGTTTGGAAAAGAATAAGAATTGCCAGTGATAAAGCCGAATAAGAATGGACTATATCTTCCTCCTGTCATTATCTTTCAAAGAGAAATAAAGTACTGAATCGTAATCTTACCTATAAACTGTAACAGGAAACTCACAGAGCATTCACTTTTATGCTGCATGTAACCATGGACCTACGATGTAACTCTGATGTATGAACATCGTGCGGGTTTCCTTGACTGCGCCCACAAAAAATGAGACATGTAAATATGCAGATCTTTTGTCCACGGCAAAAACATTCTTTGAGCAAAATCACTGACATGACTAACGAGAATACACTGCAAAAAATGTATTTGTTGAATTTTTGCGGGCTGTATGGAAAGCGACTTTATTCCAATTTACATCCTAATTACTCCAAATCCAAAGATAAACTAATGTAACACAAACAAAACAGAAAACACAATTATAGAGAAAAATCCATGATGAAAAATAAGTGAGTTATGACTATAATATTCAAACTGCGGACTGCTGCAGTGACAGAAAGATCAGCGACACGAATTATACAAACATACAAACCATATGCGGCGCTCCCGGGGAGGGAGAGGGGGGCAGGGGGCACAGTGCCCCCCTCCCACTTTTTCAAGTACCAAAAAAGTAACCATTTTACATTTAAAAGGCCCCCTTTTACCTTGAAAAGTACCCCTATTAATTTGTAAAAGTTTCCCTTCCCCTTTTCACCTTTAATAAGGGTCTTTTTTTTTGTTTACACGTACCCCGTTTCCTTCGACAAGCTCCCATTTTCCTTTGTATTAAGTGTCCATATTCCATGCTCATAAGTGCCCTATTTTAATAATCTCTATTAAGTGCCCCTTTTAAGGTACGTTGAAGCACTCTTTTCACTTTTGATAAGCACCCCCTTCCCCTCTGATAATTGCCCTATTAAAATCTGAGAGGTGCCCTTTACCTTTGACACGTGTCCCTTTTCCTTTGTAAGAAGTGACCCTTCCCCTTTTAATAACTACCCCTTTTTAACACGGATAAATGCACCTTATGTTTTCACATGTGCCCTCTTTCCTTTCTAATAAGTGCCCCTTTTTCTAATGATAAGCGCCCCATTTATAAAAAAAATAGCCCCTTCCCCTTTTCATTCTGATGAGTGCCCCATTTTCATATATGGTCAGTGCCCCTTTTCAGATGCGATAAATGCCCCTTTTTAACTCTGATAAATACCCTTGTAACAATGATACGTGCCCCTTTTTCTTTCTTATAAGGAACCTATCCCTATTTTATAAATGCCCCTTTTCACTTCTTATATATAAATGCCCCTATAAAAATCCGATGGATGCCTCTTTCTCGTCGACAAATGCCGATTTCCTATTCTTTAAGTGCCCCCTTTTTAAGTTTAAAAAGTGCCCCATTTTTACCTCTGATAATTACCCGTTGTACTTTGAAACGTACTCATTTTCTGTTCTAAGTATTTCAACCCTTTCGATAAGTGTCCCCTTTTCCTATCATCATTAACCGTGCCCTTAATTTCAAGCGATTAAAAGCAAAATCCCCCAAAGTTCACTCACTACGGTCGCTCGCATTTATAAAAGTTATAATTATGTAACTTATCAAAGGTTTTTTCAGTCTTCTGTTATGAAAATGTGCTTATAACCCCACAAGGATTGGGTTTTTCCTCTTTTTAAGATGTTATTTTTCGCACTGCGACCTCACAAATCTTAAAATTTTTCCTCACTCAGAAATAAATTTTCAGATCATCACACCCAACTGCAAGGTATGATGTTTAAGCTATATCTTATACGATGTATAAGATGTATAAATTATCCCTGATAATGTAATCACAATCATGAAAATGTAGGGGTATGTACCAATTTCTAAAAAAAATTGTATTTTCGCTTTGAGATTTCCCTTTGTAGGTGCCCTTTTTTTCTCTAAAAATTCCTTATTTTTGTTTTCCCCCCCCCCCCCCCCCAGTTTGGAAGTCACTCCGCTACCTATGATACACACTGTTCTTATAAGGTTTCAATGCATTAACGAGTTAATAAAAATGTTATTTGTACATGGGCCTGCATCGGTCTATCATAGAAAAGTCACAGAAGATCGAAAAGTCTGTAATTACAGACCCGTGAAAATGACGACAATATCCATGTAGGTATTTCTCTAGATATTTCCCCTTTTTATGCATAACCTTGATACAAATTATCTCACATTATTATTTGATAAAAATATTTTAAAACTGCACTGAAATAAAAAAAAAAAAAAAAAAAAAAAAAAATATCTTGTTTTCATTAATTTATTAAGTAGGAAAAAAAAATCAGATTCTTCTCTCGATTATATCTGAGTTATATAGTATGGCTTATGCCGAAAGGGTGGGTAGCGCCGCGTTGACTTGAACGCGACCATTCGTCCAAAGCCCCCCCCCCCCCCCCACCCCCGTTTGGTCGAAAGAGTGCGGTGTTGACTGGAACGCGACCATTCGTCCAAAGCCCCCCCCCCCCCCGGTTTGGCCGAAAGGGTGCGGTGTTGACTGGAACGCGACCATTCGTCCAAAGCCCCCCCCCCCCCCCCCGGTTTGGCCGAAAGGGTGCGTTGACTAGTCTTCCACATCAGTCGTTTATAAGAGAATTTAAGGAATAGAAATTTAAGTCGTTTAAATTCAAATAATCAAAATAGAAACAGATTAAACATTAAATTTAACTAGTTTTTACGTAGCCTTGCAGATTATATGTTTTCATGCAAATCGGATAATTGTGTCATTTGTGCTACCACTCTTTTAGATTTGAAAACATTTTTAGTGAAATCAAGCCTGATAATCTGTTTTAGTTATTCAGGATAAAATCTGATTGATCATGACAGTGACTATATTTCTAGCCGATAGTAGCGAAATCATTAATTTGTCTCTGATAAATGTTTTGTTAAACAGGTGTCCGCTTAATTGACATCCGAGATTCGCGCCTGTCTCTCGGAGTTTATGGAGAGAACTATTTGTTTGTTTCAGTTTCGGGCGGGGGTTGGGGATTCTTTCATTGACGATATACACATGCGCTTCGATCGCTTAACTTCATTTATGCCCACTGGGAACAATTCATGATACATTATTCTTCTTTCACATCTGAAAGACGTTTTCAACTAAAATAACATGTATGTGTGATTGATTTAAAAAACAAAACAATGACGTGCTTGATATCGGTCGACAGGGAATGATCTGCATGAAAGAGGCTAGATATTGGTTATTGGCGTGTGGCCAATAAACGATTTAAGGTGAGAACAGGCCCGTGTTGATGGCCCTTTTAAGTTTGATAGGTGTACATGTTAAATTCTCATTAGAAGAAAACCATATGAACAAATTTGACCCACATTCGGCCAAAAGATAAATGAGGCATTTTGTGTACCTCCCACACAGACGACGAACGTTCGAGTGCACTAGAGCGTACAGGCGCGGATCCAGGGGGGCCGAGCGGGCCTTGGCCCCCCCCCCCCCCGCAACAAAAAAAAAAAAAAAAAAAAAAAAAAAGAGAGAAGAAGAAGAAAGGAAAAGAAGGGAAAGAGGAGAGAAAGGGAAAGAAAGAAGAGGAAGAAGAAAAGAAAAGGGGGAAGAAGGAGATCGGGGGGGGCCGAAAGGGCCTTGCCTCCCAAGCTGTTGACCCCCCCCCCCCCCCCCTCCCCCCCCCCCATAAAAAAATTAAGAGAGAAGGAAGGAAAGGGAAAGGAAAAGAGGAGATACTGGAGTACTGATAGGGGGGGGGGGCTTAGTGGATATCAAATTCAAACGTGGTTTATTTCTAATTCCACAACAGGGGATTACAAATAATGCTGATATGACATCATTTCCGAGATTTTTCCTCACTTTTTAGTAAATTATACGTTTGTATGTGTTTGTTGGAAAATGACAAATTCCTAAATTTGCAGCCAGGCAAGAAATATGATTCTTGAGATTCCTACATGTCAGGGCACGAGGTACGGCGGGGATCGGGAGCCTCGAGCCCCCCCCCCCCCCCCCACTTTTTCTGAAAAAGTATGTTAAAGAGAAATAAAATAGAATGAGAGCAAGAAAGAAAGAATAGTTAACTGCCAGTGTTAAAAAATAATGAGGCATCAAAATATACTCATCTGACCGTGATTAAATGCCTAAAACCCCTAAGCTTCCGTGGGCTCTGCCCCCTGGATCCCACCTAGGGCCCTACGGCGGGCCCTTAGATGCTGATCTGACGGTAATTTAATGCCTAAAACCACTGATTTTGGGGGGCTCCGCCCCCTGGACCCAACGCCAAATAGTTACCTGCCAGTGTCACGCAATAATAAGGTATACAAAAAAAATATATGCTCATATGACCTTAATTAAACGCCTAAAACCTCTGAGCTTCCGGGGCCGGCTTCGCCGCCGCCCCAGACAAGGATTAACAATCGAGAACGGTACAGCGAATCGCTTTCTTCTTCAATAGTTTAATGAAACGTCAAAGCTTCCGAGCTTCGCGCAGGAGAGGGGGAGGGGTAAACTAAATTCGGACGAGGATTAAGAGTCGAGAACTGTACAACGAATCATCTTGTTTCTCTAATGATTTAATGAAACGTGAAAGCTTCCGAGCTTCGCGCGGGAGGGGGGAGAATCTAAATTCAGACGAGGATTATTTTCGAAAAAACGGTACAACGAATCGTCTTTTTTCTCTAATGATTTAAGGAAACTTAAAAGCTTCCGCGCTTCGCGCGGTAGGGGGGGGGGGAACCTGAATTCAGACGAGAATTTAGAGTCGAGAACTCTACAACGAATCGCCTTCTTTCTCTAATGATTTAATAAATCCTAAAATTTTCCGCGCTTCGCGCGAGAGGGGAAAAACTAAATTCAGACGAGAATTATTTTCGAGAACTGTGCAACGAATCGTTTTGTTTCTCTAATGATTTAATGAAACGTAAAAGCTTCCGCGCTTCGCGCGGGAGGGGGAGGAGAATCTAAATTCAGACGAGGCTTATTTTCGAAAACGGTACAATGAATCGTCTTTTTTCTCTAATGATTTATGGAAACTTAAAAGCTTCGCGTGGTAGGGGGGGGGAATCTGAATTCAGACGAGAATTTAGAGTCGAGAACTCTACAACGAATCGCCTTCTTTCTCTAATGATTTAATAAATCCTAAAATTTTCCGCGCTTCGCGCGAGAGGGGAAAAACTAAATTCAGACGAGAATTATTTTCGAGAACGGTACAACGAATCGTTTTGTTTCTCTAATGACTTAATGAGACGTAAAAGCTTCCGCGCTTCGCGCGGGAGGGGGAGGAGAATCTAAATTCAGACGAGGATTATTTTCGAAAACGGTACAATGAATCGTCTTTTTTCTCTAATGATTTATGGAAACTTAAAAGCTTCGCGTGGTAGGGGGGGGGGGAACCTGAATTCAGACGAGAATTTAGAGTCGAGAACTCTACAACGAATCGTCTTCTTTCTCTAATAATTTAATGAAACCTAAAATTTTCCGCGCTTCGCGCGAGAGGGGATAAACTAAATTCGGACGAGAATTATTTTCGAGAACGGTACAACGAACCGTCTTCTTTTTCTAATAATTAAATGAAACGTCAAAGCTTCCGCGTTTCGCGGAGGAGGGAGGGGGAAACCCGCCCCTCCCTGCATCGACCCCCCCCCCCCCGCATTACGTCACTGTTGGTCACCATTACGTACCAATATTTGGCTTGCATAATTTCAAATTTGGGCCCCCCCCCCCCCCCTAAGAAATCCTGGATCCGCGCCTGAGAGCGTAACACCAAGGTACCGGACTCGTCGATATTTATGAAATAGGGGTTTATCGTAGAAAACTGGTGAGAGTGTGAATGTCACAACACCGCTGTGCGAGCGTGACTTGTCAACTCTCTCTCTCTCTGTATAATAATAATAATAATAATACATAACATTTATTAGGCGCTTAATACTGATGTTTCTAAGCGCACAGTGTTCTAATTAAGAGAAGACTATAACCCGTAGAATTAAATTAGAAGAAAAAGCAAAAATACAAAAGTAACATAGATAAGGTAAGAAAAACAGTGGCAATCAACTAAATAAAGACAAATATGGTGCGCACCTCCATTGACCGACGCACAACTGCAATTTACAATTTGAAAAGATAGGTTTTGAGTAGAGATTTGAATTGAGATACAGAGGGGGCGCAGTGAATAAAGGCGGGCAGTTTGTTCCAGAGAGCGGGGGCAATAACTGAAAAGGCGCGGTCACCATACCGGGTGTTAGTGCGGGGTCCAGGTGTTAACAGTAATGTGGAAGATGAACGAAGTGTTCGTGACGACGTACGGGAACGTAAGGATATGAGATCGGAAAGGTAAGAGGGGGCTAAGCCATTGATAGCTTTGTAGCACAGGAGAAGAATTTTGAAGGATATGCGGTGGTGAATTTTAAGCCAATGTAGTGAGTTCAATATTGGAGTTATGTGCTCTGATTTACGCGAGAGAGTCACAAGCCGAGCAGCGCTATTCTGTACCCTTTGAAGTGGGACTAGATGTGACTGAGGGAGGCCAGAAAGAGAAGAATTACAGTAATCGATATGGGTCGAGACAAAAGCATGGACTAATTTTGAAGTTGTGGGTCGGTCAAGTAGCCTCCTGATTCTACTGATCTTATATACAGGCGCGTAGCCACGGGGGGGGGGGGGGGGCACGGGGGGGGGGGGGCACGTGCCCCCAAAAAATTTCCAAGATCGATTGAACTTTTTTTTATTATGAAAACAAAAGCCTTATACTATTTACTTCACACATTCTTCATAACTTTATTTTATTATGCCTTCAACTTCATTTCACCTATATCACATTAATTAAGCAGCCATTTTTCAGAATTTCTGATAACTGAAACATTCCGAAAGTAAATTACATAATAGCCTGTGTGGATGAATCTACCGACTGATCGTCGCGCGTGGGGTCAAGTTCGGGACAAATACAATGGGTTCATTGTTTTGCCTATATGCGCGTAAGGTGAAGTTGTATATTATGGACATTTTTCGGTGTGTACACTGTACAGTGCAGTATCTATAGATACACAGTACATTAATTAGGATTTATGATTGGCCACTACTATTGACTACGCTGGATTACATACACTGCTCTGATAATTATTTCAGTATTACAATGAAAAATGTCTCTTTTTAAATTCGGGGTAAATCAGGAGCGGAATTTAGTGACAGTAAATCACGCAAAACAGAGGAATTTCGAGAGGAACATGAGGAATTGAAAGAGGGAGGTCTGCGAGAATCATCAGTAACACTGCAACCGGGTCCATCCAGTAGAACAAGTGCTGGATCGTCGGAAAGTGATGTGAAACTGATAAGTGAGGCTGAGAGTAATGCTGGGTTGTTGGATTTAGGATCAAAGGATTCTGGACCGAAACAACCAATCCTAGCGTCATTCCCTCAAGTTAAAACAGGTGGGAAAAATCGATCGTTCAACAAAGATTGGTACAAACAATTCACATGGCTGGAATACTCCGCAATCAGTGATGCTGCCTTCTGCTACTCTTGCCGGATTTTCCCGTCAATATCCGGTCACAAAGAACACAATTTCACTGAAAATGGGATAAATCAATGGAAGAAGGCTATCGAGAAATTTAGGAAGCACAGCGAAAGTGAAAGCCACAAGACTTCGTTTTCAAGATGGCACCACTACCTTCAAAGTCTGAGTGAAGGCAGCATTGCTTCCAAAATATCCGGACAATACTCTCGAATAGTGAAGGAAAACTGGGCATACATAACCCAGATTTCTAAAGTAATCATTTTCCTCGCAAGACAGGGAATAGCATTGAGGTGTCATAACGAGAGTGCGGACTCACTTAATCGAGGGAACTTTTTAGAACTGTGTTCTCTGATCGGTGATGCCAATCCTGCTTTCGGTGAAAGAATCAAAACGATGCCTCTCAATGCTACTTATCTCAGCGCCGAAATTCAGAATGAGCTCCTGAACGTGACAGCGGAAATAATTCGGGAACAAATTGCGGAGGAGGTGAACTCTGCAGGATTGGCCACAATCATTGTGGATGAGAGTAAAGACGTCTCAAAGAAAGAACAAATCAGCATTTGCTTGCGATATGCCGAATACAAAGAAGCAGAGGGACATATCTTGCATGAGGAATTCTTAGACTTTCATGAAGCAGATGATCTTGACGCCAAGTCACTTTCCAACCAGATAGTGCGAGAAGTTGGTAAACTTGGCTTGAGAAAATTTGACATTGTGGGCCAGTGCTATGATGGTGCGAGTGTTATGTCTGGACATCTGAGTGGAGTACAAGCACAACTGAAAGAACATTTTCCGAACGCCCAGTATGTCCACTGTCATGCGCACAGGCTCAATCTGGTCCTTGTGGATATGTGTAAAAACGTGAGTTCTGCCGGCGAGTTTTTTGTCTTGTTGGAAGCGTTGTACGTCTTCATGACCCGTTCCCTCGTCCATAAAGTTTTTGTAGACTACCAGCAACGAGCCAAGTGTCGAGTTAAAGAACTCGTCCGACTGAGTGACACGCGGTGGGTTTGTCGTTACCAGTCGCTTTCTACTTTGAAGACGCGGTATAGTTATATACTTGAGGTCTTGGAGCATTTCTGTGACTCACAAGAATCGAAACGAGATCCGAAACTCGTGGTTGAAGCTCGAGGACTTCTCAATCAAGCGATGAGCGTTTCATTCGTCACTCACTTGGAAGTGTTGATGACATTGCTGTCTCACTCCCAGGCACTCAGTGAGACCTTGCAAGCCAATGACGCCAACTTAGGGAATGCTGTGACCATGATCAACTCTGTGATATCAATTGTCGAGGAAACACGGGCATCTGGGTGGCCTGATTTAGTGCAAGATATCACTCGGATTTGTGAGGACAACAACATCCCTACAGTGCCGCAACCAAAGCGCCGGAGGAAGCAACGAACCTTTGATGATAGTTTCCTCATGGCTTCGACTGGTCATCGGAGTCAATCAGAGGCTGAGTCAAGTGCTGAGTTCCTTGATGACCTTCGTGTCAACACCTTTCTCCCTATACTGGATGCATTCAAATCTGAGATGACCAGGCGTTTCTCTGCATCCAACATTGCAATCATGCAAGGTGTTGACGCGCTACTGACACCTTCCTCTGTCAACTTCCTCAAATTCTCTGCCGTCGAACCCTTTGTTGAACTATACACAGATTCTCTGGATGTGGACGTTCAGCTACTGAAGGCTGAAATGACAATGGCCAGACAAATCATCAGCAATAAACAGAAGGACTCCAGCACCCCCGATTCATCTAGAAGGCACAATGCAAATAGCTTTTCCAGCATGGAAAAGTTGATACCCTCGGCTAGTTTACCCAATCTGCGGAAAACGACCCAGTTGGCTTTGACATTACCGGTTTCTTCGGCTGTATGCGAGAGAAGTTTCTCTGCAATGAAGTATATCAAGAACTATTTACGGAGTACAATGAGAAATCAACGGCTCTCTGATCTTGGAGTTATTTATGTGTCCGGTGAAAGAAGTAAGGAGTTACAAACTAATCCAGTGGAGGTGCTGAAGAAGTTTTCGCAGCGGGAACAGAGAACAAGGATTCAACTCTTCTAAGCGGACACACGAAGATATACGAACAGGTGAGATCGTATTTTCTTTTCCATCACTGTATACCATCATATTGGCAAAGGTAGCTAAGGAAACTCACTGTCAAAATGGGAGATGACGTGGTACCACCAGACCACTGTGGTGCTTATATAAAAGATGTCAGGAAGAAATTCCTACTCATATAATATAGTTGCCGTGCATTTGTACAGATGAGATACATAAATAGGCAAAACATTTCCAAAGGGAAGGGAGACACCCCTCCTCTTAGTCCCCTCCCCAGGACATTGATCAATTAAATGTATGTGCCCCCCAAACATCAAGCTCTGGCTACGCCACTGCTTATATATACCAAAGGAAGCAGACTTACAAATATTACTAATGTGTTGTTTGAAAGTAAGATTGCTGTCAATATTTAAACCAAGGTCACGCACAGAAGCACAACAACTGAGAGAGCCATCACTCATAACAAGATCAGGAAAGGGGTCTGAGTTCCGAAATTTAGAAGTAATATGAATCATTTCAGATTTTGAATCATTAAGGCAGAGACAGTTTTGAAAAGACCAGGTTTTGATTTCATTGAGGCAACTGGTGAGTTTGTTCGCGGCTACTGTCCTGCTGTTTGGGTGAAGAGTTACATAAATCTGGGTGTCGTCTGCATACATAGTGTGTTGAATATTCTGATGAAGGTTAATAACATTTGAGAGAGGGCTGGTGTAAAGAATAAACAGGAGGGGGCCGACCACGGAACCCTGAGGAACGCCGCAGATGAGGGGAAATGATTCCGAGTTGGTGTCATTGATGATCACCTTCTGAGTTCGGTGCATGAGATAGGAGCGAATCCATTGAAGTACGGTGCCGGTGATGGAGAAGTCGTTCTCTAAGCGATGGAGTAACAGGTCGTGGTTGATAGTGTCAAATGCGGCAGTGTAATCAAGCAAGATGAGGACAGCTTCATTACCCTTATCTACAGCTAGAAGTAGGTCATTTAGGACCTTGACAGTTGCAGTCTCAGTAGAATGATGATTCCGATAGGCAGATTGGTGGATTGGAAACAAACCGAGATTGTCAATGTGGGCTTTCAGCTGTAGTGACACAATACGTTCCAAAACCTTCCCAATGAATGGCAGGTTTGCGATGGGCCTGTAGTTCTTAAGTCCATTCGTGTCGAGACTCGGCTTCTTTAGGAGGGGAAGAAGCAGAGAAGTCTTAAAAGACTCTGGAACTATTCCGGATGATAACGAGAGATTGAACAGTTTGGTTATGTGAGGAAGGAGTTCATCGAGGACTTCCTTTAGAAGCCAGGTAGGAATCGGATCTAGCTTACAGTGTTTAGAAAGAAGTGAAGTGATGAGCTTCCTGACTTGTGAGAGGGATACAAGGCAGAAATCAGAGAGTTCATGACGAGGGCCTGGAGCAAAAGATCTTGAAGCTGGTGCTGGTACTACATTAGGGAAAGAGGATACAACTTTGGCGACTTTTTCCCTGAAGAATGTAGCAAATCTGTTGGCGAGTTCACTATCAGAAGAATGATCTGGAAGAGGTGAAGATTGAGTGGGCGTTGAGAGTGTCTTCACAAGACGAAACAGTTCTTTAGTGACAGCATTCTTGATGAGATCTTTGAGATACGCTGACTTCGCATTGAAGATGCACTCATAATATGACTCGCATTCACGGCGGTACAGCTCTCTATCAACAAAAAGTCCAGACTTGCTCGTACGACGTTCCGCACGACGCCTTCGCCTCTTGGCTTCCTGGATATCATCGGTAAACCATGGCGCATCAGGTCTGATTGATACAGTCTTGACCTGGATTGGAGCGTGCTCATCAATCAACGTCCGCAAAGATGAGTTGTAATGCTCCGCGGAAGCAGATGGACAAGATAGATCAGGAAGTGAATGGAACATTGTGTCAATAGAGTTGCGTAGAGAGTCCTTGTCAATGCTGCGATATTTCCTGAAGGAAACCTCTTTCTTGGGATTCTTCGGCCTTGCGATATTGACAGTGGTGACAAGTGCACAATGGTCGGAAGGCATGGAAGATAGCGAGTTCACGTTGCAGACATCATCCGAATTCCTTGTGAAAATCAAATCTAGAGTGTGACCTGCGCGATGGGTTGGTTCACGAACATGTTGCTTGAACCCTAACGAATCAACACATGTCATAACAGATTTTGCAAAATTATCATTGGGATCATCAACATGTATGTTGAAATCACCCAATAATAGAGGAAAATGATCATCTACAACAGCACCTTCAAGGAGAGTTGGAAATTCATCCAAGAATGTGCCGTTGGAGAGATTATTATTGGCAGACGGGGGTGGTCGATAAATACAGTACAACCTTACAGCAGGTGTCAGATTGAGTGTGACATCCAGTAATTCAAAAGATGCAAAATCATTGTTATTGTTCAAGGTACAGCGAGCCGTGGATCTATAGAGAAGCAAAATCCCACCGCCCTTGGAAGATAACCGGGGTCGATGGGTGAAATCATAATTAGGCAAACCAGATCTTAGATCAGCTAATATGAGACCATCCCTCTTACTGTCTCCAGAGAGCCACGACTCGGTGATGACTAGAACATCTAGATCATGTTCAACATTCAAATCAGTAATTGCGTGTGTTTTATTGGTCATGGAACGTGCATTCCAAAGGCCAAGTTTGAGGCTATTGGATGATACCGACATTGGTGGAGGGAAATCCGGCCTAGCTTGGTATCGTACGCCGCCCACGTCCGCGATGAGTTCGACGTCGGCGACCGATGCCAAGATCGCAGATCCTGCTCCAAACATTCATGGGTAGTAAATTAAGCGGCTGGTTATTAATCTGATGGAGATCATTCAAGTTGTATGAAATATGTAAAGCTGTACAATCAGCTGAATAAGGAGGTGAGTTGGTATGGCCAATATTGGAAACATTCTCAGTGCGATTCACTGGACCAGGATTGGGCTGGATATCTCCAGAATTAAGGAGACATCGAAATGTAGCTGTCGAATTACAGTAGTATATGTATCTCTCTCTTCCCTCTTCTTCTCCTGAAAAAAAGAAAACAAATCAGGAAATTATATATGTTAGTCTAGTTGATGCAGATGCACATCACAATGCAGATCCATTGTCATCCCTCCGTCTAAGATGGGCGGGATCACCCTGCAATATGAATACGCGATTCCTTCACTAGCAGATCGACCATGAATATTTAGATCTGATCATAAAGCGAGTTCAGAGTGCCACTAATTTGCTAAATTTCAGGAAAACAAAAGAATTATTGGATTGAAATTGGCCCTAATTTCTCGACAACCAATCAAATTATGTGTTACATCAGACGACACGGGATTATATACCCTATGATTTGGCACCCGAGATGGCCCAATAACAAGTCGCAGTTACGAGCATTAGCTCCTTGAAGTACACAACCCCAGTGAAAAAGACGAATTTTCCTGTGATCTCCATAGAGAAATCACAAATTGAATGATTGTTGTCCATTTTTGAAGACGAAAAGGCCCTATTTTCCGGTATTCAAATCAGTTCGAAATTGGTATCAGAGGAAAAAACAGTATTTGAATATGTGATTTCCACCCGAGATGGTGTGTAATCAAAGTTTGTTTACCTCGTAGGAGCATTTCTTTGCACACTTAGCACATTTTCAAAGACGATTTCACGTGTTGTAGACCGCGGAGCGAGACCGCGTGAGCAGATGCCCAAAATTCCGGGAGGGTTCCTATCAGCTCCTTTCACGTTGGCTTCTCCCTCTACCTTTCTATTTCGGCCCTTCGCCCCCACCCTCCCTGTACCTTCCTCTGTTGAATATTCATTATAGTCGATTGTTCTCACGCCTCAACCTCTCCTCTTTTGTCTGCCTAATTTTGTTAATGAAGTTTTCGACTTGAATTGTCATATGTACATCATTATGTCGTCAGTGTCATCACTTCTACTATGAAACGTGTGCAGGCATACTTCATACTCCATTACATCTCATTTTTTTGACTGTCCGAGCTTCCTGTTCAACTCTATTTATCATTTATCACCATCTCCATCCTTGCCGCGATTATTACCATTATCACAATCATCACTACCATCATCATCATCACCATCATTATCACCATTATCATAATTATCATCATCATCACTAGCACTTAATTATCATTTTTACACTCATCACTACAATCATCAATGGGGGCTTTTCGTTTGTGTGGACGAGGACGGCGTTCCCGTCCTCTAACGATGCGAATTGGCGTCAGACACCCGTCCTGTTCACTAGTTTATAACCCTTTTCGTTTTTAGCAACAACTATTTTTATCAATATCGTTATCACCCAGTCTTGTCAGTGTATCGGGCTTTTACCATGTTAAAATAAATAAAATATATCTTTTTTAATTGTGAGATGACATTCATGCTCAGATACCTTTCATACACCTTGATAGAGCTGACTTAATAATCATGTTACCTCATTAACACTCCTTTCTATACAAATGCAATCAACCACCTTTATCACCTTTTAAGAGAGACGGCGGTATGAAAAGTAATTTTACAACGGTTTGTAAAGTTTGTGTTGTTCGTTGTGTATTGTATTTGCCTCTCACGCACATACTCATACAGACACAAGTGCAACATCAACGGATAGTATTACCAGATACGGCTGGATTTGATTTAATGTATTAGTTATTATTCATTTCCTTAGTTCAACTTGCATTTTCAGATTGCATCAAAACATTATCATTGAGCTAAAATCATATTTACATGATTAAAATCATTACTTTCGTATCAACCTTACACAAAATATAATACAAGTCAAAACAAATTACTATAACATAAAAGAATTTGGGGAAACTCCTCTTTTAACCCATATATCAATTGGAATTATTGACTTGTCATTATTGTGTACATCACTAACTAAGTTTATCCCTTGAACATGCATGCATTTGTACAAAAACAGGGTTTGGATGCAACACAAATATTAGGTATATTCCAATTATTTGATTAGTAACTTCTACATTTTCTGGATGAATAAAACAAAAATAGTCTTTTAACATTCCTTTATAAAATGGTAGTATGGTCTTCCACTTGGGAGCTTGTTTTGGTTTTACATTACAATTACAAACTAGGTCACCAACATATGGTTCAATAACTTATCAATGATATTACTACTTATGTTATTCATAATTATCCACTATAACATTTGAGCTCCATACATCGTTTTAAGGTCGACCATCTTGAGACCCCCGTTTTCTAAATCCCTTATGATATTTTTGTTTGTATCATACCTTTACCTCCACTTCATAGAAAGTTGAGTATGATCCATTTTACACATTGAATGACATATTCTGGGATATCTAGAACTAAAGCTAAATAAATGAACTTTGCGATGAGGCAAAAGTTTTTATTAAAAGTATTTTACCTGACAGTGTTAAATTTCTGCATTTCCACAAATTTAAAATTGTCTTCATTAGTCTGATTCTGTTTTTTTCAAACTTTACTTTCTTAGGTCAATATTTATTATAAGAAAAACAGACTCCTAATGCGTCCACTTGCTCTTTTGGCCAATTAATACCAATTGGCGTCTCATTACTAAACCTCTTTGAACCTAGCCACAAAGCTTGTGTCTTCTTTACATTCAGTTTCAAACCTGACATCTTGTAAAAATTATGCAATAACAAAAGTAACTGTTTATGATATTCTATACCGTCTAAGAAACATGTTTGTGTCGTCTGCATATCGAATATTCTTTACCTCGGCATTATTAAGAGATAAACCTTTTTATACTATCGTTATCTCGAATAGACGATGATAATGTTTCTTATCTTTATAATCATTTGTTAGGGTAACCCATTCACCAATAAATAGCGGTCTGCCATGGGGTCCTGAATAAACATGAACATATTTACATCAAAAAGCATAACGTTTATACAGAACAGTTAAAATAAAATTCCATAGTACGTTTAGAAAGATATAACACAGCAATAATAGACGTGGCACAAACGAATACTCGTTTGCAAAATAATCATATATCATTAACCTAGTTCAACTGTAATGATATAAAATAATAAAGTGGGATCGTAGTGGATCCCCCTGTCGAACCCCTCTCCCAATCGGAAAACATGCATATGTTTTTTTTTTTCTTCCATCATTTATTATATACAAAAGTGAATCTGACCGAACAGTAAAATCTAACCTAACAGTAATTCTGACCTAACAGTAAACAGTAAGTCTGACCTAACTGTAAACTAAATCTGGCCTAAAAGTTAATCTGACATAACGGTAAATCTGACCTAACAGTAAATCTACAACAAATAACCAAAGATGGAGGTTTACACGAAATGATCAAATGTTAATTTACCTGCGTGCATGTGGTGCATATAATGCTCTGTAGTACTGCATGTACATTTAAAATTAAAAAAATAGTCTATAGATATTTGTTCCTACAAACTTTTCATTTTCAATGTACAATGCATGCCGTTATACGGTGCTCTATGTTTTTACTCCAAATAATTATTAATATCATTTTAATCAGTATGTTTTTTACAAACAAGTACAATTATAGGTTTATAAATTATTGAAGAGTGAAATGACAGCCGACAATTAGGATGGAATATTTTATTGTGCAAATAAATCCTCGTTTATGTAAAAATGTATAAACCACCCTAAAGAACGTATATTATGTTAAATTCCATTTGTGTAGGTGTTGTAGGTGTATACAGGTCAAAAATTGATGAGAATACTCAAGATGATTCTACATGTATATATACTACATATATCCCCTGTATAGAAGATGACATTGTACAGTGTGAAAACGATCTTTGAATTTGTGAATGTTTTAATGCCCTGAGAATAATGGCCAAAAACATGAGCCCAGGTAACGATGGTTTCTCATGTAAATGGTATTTAACATTTTTGAATATTATATGAAAATTTGTTATTCAGGTCTTGAATAAGGGTTTGAGTAGTGGAGAAATGTCAACATCTCAAAGACAAGAAGTGATAACTCTGTCTGAAAAAGAAGGCCCAGGACAGATGTAAAATCCATAACTGGAGACCCAAATCATTACTTAATGTACATTACAATATTGCATCCAAAGCTTTATCATTGACACTAGAGAAGATTATTCCAAAACTAATTAATTCCGACCAAACTGGTGTTTTAAAGGATGGTATATAGGGGAGTCTGTGAGAACGTTTTCAGATATTGTGGATTATACTCAACTTAAAAATATATCGGGTATTTTGCTTTTTCTCAATTTTGGATAGGCATTTGATTCACTAGAGTGAAATTTTCTACATACAACTTTCTGATGTTTCCAGTTTGGGTCAAATTTAATTAGTTACGTCACATTATGAACATGACAGACAATGAAAGCGGACAAAATATACAGTTCCTCAGGTAGACAAAGGAACATCCCTTCACTGCTATTATGTACAAATGTGTAGAACAGGTGAATATGCATGTGACACCTGTTCTACACATTTTTACATAATAGCAGTGAAGGGATGTCCCTTTGTCTACCTGAGGAACTGTATATTTTGTCCGCTTTCATTGTCTGTCATGTTCATAGTGTCAGAACCCTTTACACAAATATAAGCAGTTGTATACTTAATCGCCCGAATTCTAGTCCGAAAATCATGGGCGTCAATCCTTATGTAATACCTATTGTTCAGGGGGGAGTGAGCACATTTTGTTTTTTGTAGTGAGCACATTTTTTTTTTTTTTTTTGGTCCTCGAAAATTTTTCAATTTGCACCCCCCCCCCCCCCTTGAGCGCCAGGGGGGGGGGGGGCCCAACCCCAAAAAAAGGTAAAAATCACGTGATTTTACATGATTTTTTTTCTCAAGGGGGGGCCCGGGCCCCCCGGGCCCCCCCCCCCCCCCCCCCTGGATCCGCCACTGGGTAGTTGCATGGGTTGTACGTGTGTTGCTGTTGATTGTAGTATTGCTCTGAGATGAGGGAGAAGGTTGAACCAGGGTAAAACACATCACTGGTTGAACAGTAGTAGTAACGGGACAGGTTCTGCTGTGGTGTTCAATAGGCCATTTTCATGAGGAACCTTTGCGAAGTCCCTACAATCACATCGTTCTGCAGGATGGTCCGATCTGAATGAACAACAGAAGACAGGATAGGTGAGTCTAACCCAGAAGACATGCCGTAATACACCGTCAGTTTCCACAGGATTGAGTACGGGTGGTGACACGACGCTATCTTGGAAACAACCGATCTGTCCCGGGAGACTCCCTCCAGGAGCCGTGCAGGACAATGCACTCCAGTCTTTAAGTATGTAATCGTTGGTCAATTCGCAAGATGCCTTACCAGGTGGGTAATCAACATGCAACTCAATCATGGGATGTTCTAGGGACAGCTGACCATCTTTGTGAAACTGACAGATGAACGCACCTGCGTCACTTCGATTCACATGATTGATAGTAAGATGCAATGAACAGTTATTGTCACCACTTCCACTGTTGTCCTCCACAATGAATCTTCCTTCTGGATCTTGGGTCAAAAGAGTTTCTGAGTTTTTTATTTTGTAAAAAGGAGCTTTGTACCCATGCTGTAATGTGACTTTTGTGCTGTCACATGGGTACTTGAAATTAAGGCTGGCTGGCTCTCCCTCTATCAAGTTAATCATGGACGACCCTCCTGAGCTTGGTGTGAGGAATATAGCAAATAATATGCAGGCAAATCAAAGGCTTTTCAACTCCATATTAGAACTCAATGGGCTTGTTGATTAATTCTATACAGACATAATGGAATTCTTGCAAGAAGGTAAATTGTTTATGTTGATACAATTAAATATGTAAATCAGAAACAATTAGTTTAGAGTTCAGATACATGCAGTCAAAAGTGGCCACTTCTCTATAGAGACCATG